>CM022298.1:576038043-576263494 GCA_011799875.1 Thinopyrum elongatum
CAAGAGTACGGCGAGTCATTCCAGGATTACCTGGTCGGAGTGGCAAGCATACAAAGGCAAGATAACCCGGATTTTTGGTGAATACAACTGGCGTCCAAGCCTATTACAAGGGACAAACAAAGCTCTGTTTCATTAAACAAGAAGCCCCAAGTAATTTTTCAATCCAGGCGTATAAGCCGGACCAATAGGGTAGTCATAGCTATGCTCAATGAGAAGGAAGCCCCCAAGTAATTTTTAACAAGCCATCAAGGCAGGTTACCTATGTTTGAACTGCACATTATAGCAAGTTCTCTTTGGTAACAATTCAACTTGGGCAGAAAACCCCCAAGTTATTTGCAATCAAGGCGTACAAGCCGGATCAGTAGGGTAGTCATAGCTATACTTCATGAGCAGGAAGCCCCCATGCAATTTGTAAGAAGGCGTGTAAGCCGGATCAAGAGGGTAGTCATAGCTATGCTCAACGAGTAGGAAGCCCCCAAGTGATCAATAATATGATAAGCCAATAAGGCAGGATGCCCATGTCTGAACTGCGCATTACAACAAGTTCTCTTTGGCAACCTTTAATTTTTCTGAGAACTCGAACTTGCGAGAGATGGATTCTTTTTGAACCGGAATTTTAAACCGGATATTGAGAGCTTCAAAGCTTTGTGAGAAACAGATTTCCCTTGAGCCGGATTTTAAACCGGAATCCTTCATTTTAAGCCGGAAATTTTCTAACGGCCTTTAAATTTTCATCAATATGGCAGTAGCCTCCGGGACCGGGTTATCTTCCCTCCAATGACCCGGGCTTCTTAAATTTGCCGGAACTGGCAAGATTTGCTGAGGCATGTCATTGTAGCCCCCGAGTCTTAAGACGACTTGAGGAGTTGTCTTGAGGTTCTTCATATTTGACTGTGATATAAACCGGTATGAATCATTCAATAGCTCAGTGATATAATAGTCCCTTTTGCAGTAGACAACTTGTCCTGCATTAGAGAACTTGCAAGCCAGAGTAATTGCTCTTTTAAATAAAGCAATATGTAATATAAAAATATACTGGATGGATCCCTCCAAGAACTCAACACCACCGTGCGCAGGCCCCACGGTGGGCGCCAACTATCGTGGATTTGTCGCGGCAGATGTCCTTAGTGTCAGGACTTAGTCGTGAGGCCAACGCATCTATGTGGTTGCTTGAGAGGGGTTGAGTGGGACGAGAGACGCGAGATTTTTTACCCAGGTTCGGCCCCTCACAGTGGAGGTAAAAGCCTACATCCTGCTTCATTGACATTGATCATGGTGCACACAATTACAAGGGTGCTCTATCTCGAGAGCTATAGACTTGTTTGTCTAACCCTAACTTGTGAAACTCGTCAATCTTCTCCTCTTGGGGTGCCTTGCCCCTCCTTATATAAGTTGGAGGGGCGGGTTACATGAGGAGTCCTAGTAGGATTAGGACTAGTCTATCTTCTATTACAAGCCGGATACAAGTCCTGGTCTTGCTTCCTTCTAAGGGAAATATTCCTCATGCCTTTCCTCTTAAGCCGGCCCACAATAACATAAGTCGGCCTTCCCACGAGCCGCCTTCTGGGCCACCGGGTCTTGTCGCTCCTCTGACCCACCTGCCGGGTCACCAATGAGTCACCAGGCCCGGCCGGGTTATCAGTGAGTGGAGAGATCCGGGCGGGTCACTTAGTGAGTCGCCAAGTCAGGGTGGGTCACCAGTGAGTCGCCAAGTCCGGCCGGGTCATACTGTGGGGTATATCCCCGACACTACTTTTTCAGCTTCTTCTTACTCTTCGGGAAGTTCTCCTGTATGGAACTAATGGACTATGTGCCGTGCCCAAGTTGGAGCCTGAGGCTTGGCAACAAGGATCAACGGCACCTCCTCGTTCGTGGGAGTGCATATCTCAACTGCAAGAACTGGTAGTTCGGCGGGAGGGTGCTGCTCACCAGGCGAAGTGGAGTTATTCCCGTCAACCTCTCTACCGGGGGCTTCGGGAAGCTCTGCCGGGACAGGCTTGCCGGATTCCAGTTTTCTCCTCTTTCTGGCCATTGTTCTTAGGGATACTGAGGGTTGAGTCATGTGGAGAACAAAAGTCCCTGGTTCCACAGGAAGCTTTTGTGCAGCGCATTTCGACAGATGATCGGCAACACTGTTTTTCGCACGTGGCACATGCTCTGTTTGCAATCCATCAAAACGCTTCTCCAGCTTCCTCACTTCCTCCACATATTCCTCCATCAATGGACTCTAGTAATCCTTGTTCACTTGTCTCACCACAAGCTGTGAGTCTCCATGAATGATCAACTTCTTAATTCCTAATTCTGTTGCAATCCTGAGCCCAGCAAGGAGTCCTTCATATTCTGCAGTGTTGTTGGTAGCTTTCTCCCGGGGAAAATGCATTTGGACCACATACTTGAGGTGCTCTCTAGTGGGTGCGACAAGGAGCACGCCAGCTCCTGCACCTTGCAGTGAAAAGGCACCATCAAAGTACATGATCCACTCTTGGGGGGCCTCCTTGCCGGGGATAACTGTTTTCGGTGTCTCCTCATCTGGGATTGGCATCCATTCCGCGATGAACTCTGCCAATGCTCTACTCTGAATGGTTGACGTACTCTCATACTGTAGACCAAAGCTTGACAATTCCAAAGCCCATTCCACTCTTCTGCCAGTGGCCTCCGGGTTCCTCAGTATGCGTTGCAAAGGGAAATGAGTGACAACTGTGATCTCGTGGGCTTGGAAGTAGTGGTGTAGCTTCCTCGACACTAGTACAGCGAGGTGCTATGCAAACGGTTTTTAATCCCTTTCCGCGATGGTGTTCTGAACCGTCACCTAGTGAGTGACTGCGATAGGGGGGTCCTTCCCACACGACCCAGAAACCGTCGGGGATATGCCCTCCTGGCACACACGCTCGGCAAAATGAGGTCGTGTGTGACCGGCGAGCGATCAAATACGGTTATACGTATAGTAGTGCTAAAAAATACAATTATACAAGCGAAATCGTTTCCGGTTATAAGTACATCCCACACAGTCAGTCCCCGCTAAATGTTTCCATTCGTATATACATCCCACAACGTCGCTCCAAGGAAAACGTTTCCGTTCGCAGGTACATCACACACAATTTTCCCCGTTAAATCGTTTGTGATAGCGTTGCCATTGCACACGATATTAACAATTTTATCGTTTGTATTATTGAGTGCATCACACATGGTGCGTAGAAGAAACTGTGTGGCAAAGGTTGTCCATCACACACAGTTTTTATGTGGTAAACGATTGCGCAAGGTGGCCTAACGCAAACAGTTTTCAAGAGAATGTCGTGTGTGATTGTTCATTGATCCAACACAGTTTATTCCTAGAAACTGTGTGCGTTGCCTGAGGTCATCGCCCACGGTGTTTTCTCAATAACCTTTTGTGTAGGATCGAAAGTAGGTCTAGAGGGGGGGGGGTGATTAGACTACTTGACCAAATAAAAATCTAGCCTTTTCCCAATTTTAAGTCTTGGCAGATTTTAGCAACTTAGCACAAGTCAAGCAATCAACCTACATATGCAATTCTAAGAGTATAGCAGCAGAATGTAAATCATTGCATATGAAGGTAAAGGGAGGGGTTTGGAGAGGCAAACGCAATGTAGACACGGAGATTTTTGGCGTGGTTCCGATAGGTGGTGCTATCGTACATCCACGTTGATGGAGACTTCAACCCACGAAGGGTAACGGTTGCGCGAGTCCACGGAGGGCTCCACCCACGAAGGGTCCACGAAGAAGCAACCTTGTTTATCCCACCATGGCCATCGCCCACGAAGGACTTGCCTCACTAAGGTAGATCTTCACGAAGTAGGCAATCTCCTTGCCGTTACAAACTCCTTGGTTCAACTCCACAATCTTGACGGAGGCTCCCAAGTGACACCTAACCAATCTAGGAGACACCACTCTCCAAAAGGTAATAGATGGTGTGTTGATGATGAATTCCTTGCTCTTGTGCTTCAAATGATAGTCTCCCCAACACTCAACTCTCTCTCACAGATTTGGCTATGGTGGAAAGATGATTTGAGTGGAAAGCATCTTGGGGAAGGCTAGAGATCAAGATTCTTGTGGTTGGATTGGAATGTCTTGGTCTCAACACATGAGTAGGTGGTTCTCTCTCAGAAAATGAGTAGTGGAAGTGTAGGCACGTTCTGATGTCTCTCTCTCTGATGGAGAGGAGGGTGGAGGGGTATATATAGCCTCCACACAAAATCTAACCGTTACACACAAATGAGCCAACTCGGTCAGACCGAATAGGTAAACTCGGTGAGACCGATCCAGTCAAAAATGTGAACGTTAGGCTTTTCGGTGGGACCAACATGATCAACTCGGTGGGACTGATGAGCTAGGGTTAGGGCAAAACTTGATCTCAGTTTGACCAATTACTTCAACTCGGTGAGACCGATTTCAGTAATAAGCAAACAGAGAGTTGGTCAGGCAAACTCGGTGGGACCGATCGCTCCTTTCGGTGAGACCAAAATGTTATGAAAGGGAAACAGAGAGTTTGCATTGCGAACTCGGTGGGACCGATCGCTCATCTCGGTGAGACCGAAACGTTACGAAGGGAAACAAAGAGTTTGCAATCCTATCTCGGTGAGACCGAGATCCCTATCGGTTAGACTGAACTGATTAGGGTTTCTGGCTATGGCTATGTCAAGTGAACTCGATGGTGCCGGATAGATCAAATCGGTGGGGCCGAGTTTGACTTTAGGTTTAGGACATATTTGGATATGAGAAGATGGTTGAGGGCTGTGGAGCATATCACTAAGCATTTTGAGCAAGTAGACCATTAAGCAACACCTCATCCCCTTTTAATAGTATTGGCTTTTCCTATGGACTCAATGTGATCTTGGATCACTAAAATAGAAATGTAGATTCTTGAGCTTTCACCAATATTTGTCCATAGCATTTTGAGGGGTCCACATCTCTAGTCCATGCCATGCCAATCATTGAACTATATGAAATAATCAACTTGAAAAGTTATTAGTTCAATGAGCTATATGTTGTTATGAATTACAAAAACCACCCAGGGATTAGTTGCAATTTCAATCTCCCCCCTTTTGGTAATTGATTACAACATATAGATCAAAGCTTCGACAAATGATAATAAGAATGAAATATATCATCGCTTTGAGAAGTATGTGATAAGCAAGAGCTCCCCCTAAATTTGTGCATTATTTATGATTTGCTTTTGAATGGAAATGCACAATCGATTAGGATCATGGGTTACTCTTCCATGTCACATACATCTTGATGGAGCGCTCAAAATGATAAAGTATAGATAGCATGCACTTATCACCAAGACAAATATGATTGATCATACACAAATGATAAGATAACATCATTCAAGCACACATATTTAAGCAAAATATGATCAATCACATGATCATAAGAGGTATCTCACACAAGCACTAATAAGTAGCAAACAAACGACCAAATAAGTAGCAAGAGAGACAAATAAGCAAAACACTCTCTCTCTCGAAGCCTATGATCTATACACTTTCTCCCCCTTTGGCAACAAGTTACCAAAAAGCTTGAAAATGCATAGTGCTATATGGCACTCTAAGCACGATCTCCAGGAGCTCCGGAGTGCAAAGATGGCGTGGAGAGAATAGCATCTGCAAAGACTTCAGCTGATGTCTGAGGAACTAGAGGGTTTGCCACTGGAGGGGCAACTGAGGCTGTGGCTGCAGGTGCAGAAGTTGTGGCCCTGGTGTCAGTGACTGGCACAACTGCAGACCTTTGTGCTCTAGGCACCCTCTGATAAGCATCTATGGTAGATCTTCCTTTCCTTTCCTCTGCTTCTTCCCGTAGTTGCTCAACTGCAGTCTGAATCTCTGTGACCTTCAAGTCTAGATCATAAACTTAGTTTCAATGATTCTCTCAAGGCTTTCTTGGTTTTGAGTCAGGGTGGTTAATCCTTTCTCAATCCTCACTGTGGCTTCAAGCCGATAACTGAGTTGGTCCTGCTTGGTCTTGAGATGTGCAACTGAGGCATCTGGAATCTTTGAAGCTTTTTCAGCCTTTGCCTTCTCTCTCTTCATCATCTTCATCAGATTCCTCCATCATAGAAGGCTTTCCAACAACTCTAGCCATGGTCTTCTTGACCCTTTCCTTTCTCTTCTTGCCTCCAGCAGCCTCTTCTTCCTTTCCAGCACCACTTGCTGAAGTGGCAGCAGCTTGAGTTGAGGCTCTGACTTTGGACATTGGAACTCTTCTGGCCGGAGCCTTTACTTTCATACTAGGCTTGATGCCAGCAGCAGCAGCAACTTGCTCTTTCTTGATCAGCTTCTTCTTGGAAGTGACCTCCTCATCAGCAATGTAGTCCTCATCTTCAGAGTCTGAGGTTTTCTTCTTCCTCTGCCTAGTAGCAGCCTTAGGCAGATTGCTGGGTGTGCTCCTGCTTCCATCATCATAGCTGCTTGAGGGACTAGTGCCCTCACTGAGATCCTGGTGCTCTTCTGACTTGTTCTGGCTGTCACTCTGGTTTGACATAGCTGAAACTGACCCTGTGAACAGATGGATTGAGATAGAGTAGATGAGCATCACAAAGTGCAGCTATTTTGGCAAAAGAAATGACTCAAAAACTTAATTTTAGTTTTCTGCAGGAAGCATTTCGGAGCTACCGATATGACAAACTCGGTGACACTGAAGCAATTTTAGAGTCTAAACATGTGAAATCGGTCAGACCGAGACACAGTTCGGTGACTCCGAGATGCTAGGGTTTCACTGAGAAAGTAAACTCGGTCACACCGATTTGTACACTTTGGTCAGACCGAGTGGTACATGTGCAATGGCCTGGGAAAAATCGGTGAGACCGAATCTTTCAAATCGGTCGGTCCGAGATGAGTTCAGCGGAAACCTAACCCTAAGTTTTTGGATCAAAACTAATCTAGAGGAAGTTTTGACTGGATAGAACTATTTCAATCGTGGCAAGAATCATGGCATTGAACTTTGTGCGAAGAATCGGAGTGAGGAAAGCACAAAGGGTCGAGTTCAGACCCTAACTTGGTGATGAACCCGCTACGGCGACGACGGCGTTGAGGATTCCCGTCGACGGCGGCGAAGACCAGCGGCAGGAGGTCGCGGGCGATGAGGAGACGATCCGGAGACCATGAGCCGGCAGAGCTGGACAGGCGCGGGCGAAGAGGTTTGGAGGAATTTCCAAATTTTCAACCCGGGTATATATATCCAGACCCTGTCGGTGTGACCGAGTGGAACAACTTGGTGGCACCGAGATGCAGAATCGCAAGCGGTTGCTGCAACTTGGTGTGACCGAATGGTTCAAATTGGTTGCATCGAGATTAAAACCTAGGTCAACTTAATGAACTCGGTATGACCGAAAGGGATGGATTGGTCAGACCAAAATACACTAAGAGGTTTTGGAAGTTTAAGTCTATGACGAATCGGTGGCTCCGAGTGCTCCTCACTCGGAGGGTCCGAATATGGCTTGATCAAACTTTGTGATGTAGCATGAATAGAGTTCGAGACAAGAAAAACATAGATAGCTAGAGGGAGTACTTAGGCATTCTTGTCCATCCATTTGGCAAAAGAAAAGCCAATCAGTCAAAGCAACAAATGGATGTCCTTGAATGAGAAAAATATGCAACCAACATGCTCACACAATAAGATAGCAAATGAAATATGTGGCAAAGCATGCACAAACACTCCAGCATCTATCAAGCAATTTTGCGATGACTAGGTCATCTATATATGAGTATATTGACTTAGGTCATACTCATCGTTTAAGCACAAGTGGGGTTACCACTTTTACATAAAGCATTGTTGTGTTCACACCATTAGAGTTGCTTTAGCTCAATTCTTAGAGTAAAGCTCCCCCTAGATGTGATATCCCCCCTATGAGGGATGAACTAACCTTGGGTTTTGTCTATGATGACTTCATGTAGGTGTTGAAGATGTGGATGCTCAATGTCGATGTAGATCATTTGGAGCAATCCTTTGGAGTGAGTTGCACTTTCAATACCTACATGGGTTAGTCCCACGAGGAACATGCAAGAATATCCATAAACATAGAGTGAGGTTCACACATATGATGATGTCCATGAAAGCATTAGGTTACCTTGTCCCTTGTCTTAACAACAAGAGGGTTTGTGACTCCTTGAACTAGTGCAAGATGTGGAAGTTGTTTGCACTTGTTCTTGCCAAAATGGATATGAGTGAAGTATGTTGGCGGAGTCACCCTCATGAACTCTCTAGTTATTCTTCTTCGGGATCCACATCATCTTGATGGGAATCCTTGGGGTTGTAGTCGTACTTGATGAAGTAGAACTTAATGTAGTCTTGGGAACCCACTTGACCAAGGCCTTAGGAGCTTCTTCAAATGCATCAATCTCCTCTTGAAGCTTGTCCTTGCCTTTTAGCTTGTGGACTTGTGGTGGAAGATCTTCTTGAGCTTGTGTTCCCTCGAAAGAAGTGGGGTCATACTTCTCTTGTTGAGGAACAAACTTCGTCTTGGGGTATTGATCTTCTTCCCACTCAACTCCATTGGCATTGAACTTGCGTTCGAAACCAACACCTTGATTCTTCCGGTGCCTTCCTTGCTTGCGTACAATTTCCTCAAATTGCTTACTTCCGACAAGGCTCTTGTAAACACCTTTCTCTATAATTCCCTTCAATAAGTTATTTTCTTGCTCAAGTGTAACTTGGCTAAGAGAATCATTAGTGGAATCAAGAGAACTACTAGAAGCAACAATATTGGATTTAACATGATTATTGTTACTACTAGACGAAGAATCTTTCTTACTCTTGTTGCTAGATTTTACTTGAGGCATGTAAGTAGACAAGAGTAAACGCTTGGCAATGTAAGAAGAATTTTTCTTACGAAGATCATCATTGATTGCTTTTAAGAACTCATGCTCTTGCTCTAGATTGAGCTTTTCAAAGCGTAGCTTCTCATGAGTCTTTAAAAGCTCTCGATGATCTTGTAAGGTAGTTTCATGAGCTAACTTAAGAGTGTTTAGTTCTTTAGTTAGACACTCAATCTCCTTCTTAACATTGTCATTCGTTTCATCTTGATTAGCATGATTAAGAGGAATTTCATCATAGTTTTCATCACTAGAATTGTCAACAAGTAAATCATCATCACTTAGCAAGTCATCCTTATCACTATTGAAATCAACATACTCGGGGTGTGATACCTTGGGGCCTTTAGCCATGAAGCATCTTCCAATCCCTTCATTTGGTGAATCAAATATGTCGTAGGAGTTGGATGACACAAGTGCAAGACCGGCAACACCTTCATCTTGAGTATATTCGGAGTCGGAGTGATAACTTCTCTCGGAGTAGTTGTCGGAGTCGGAACCGGATACCCATTCACCAACATGAGCTTGATGTCTTCGTCTTGTGTAGCTCTTTGATGACTTGTCCTTCCTTTCCGAATCCTTGCTTCTGCGAGAGGGTCTTCGTTCATAACGATCATCTCTACTCCTTCTCTCTCTCGGAGGTGATTCTTCTCTTTTGCTTCTCCTTTTAGGTGAGTCTTCTCTTCTCTTGTAGGGAGCCGTACATTCACTAGAGTAATGTCTGGGTCTTCCACAATTGTAGCAATTGCGAACACGACTAGAAGATCTTTTGTCATTGTAGGACCTTGACTTGTGACTTCTTTCTTTGCTTCTACTCTTATAGAACTTGTTGAAGTTCTTCACCATTAGGCTCAATTCTTCATTGAAGACTTGTTTCTCATTTGATGATGTAGGAGCATCACATGAAGCTTTGTAAGCACCACTAGACTTGTTGTGAAGCTCTTCTTTATCCTTGAGTGACATCTCATGAGCAAAAATTCTACCAATGACTTCCGTTGGCTTGAGATCTTTGTAATTGGGCATCATTTGGATCAATGTGCACACGGTATCATACTTTCCATCCAAGGCTCTTAGGATCTTCTTGATGATGAATTTGTCGGTCATCTCTTCACTTCCTAAGCTGGCAATCTCATTTGTGATGAGAGCAAGCCTGGAGTACATTTCAGCAACACCTTTGCCATCCTTCATTTTGAACTTGTCAAGTTGACTTTGAAGCACATCCAATTTGGATTCCTTGACGGACTCGGTACCTTCGTGCATATCAATCAAAGTATCCCAAATTTCCTTTGCATTCTCAAGGCGGCTGATTTTGTTGAATTCTTCGGGGCACAATCCGTTGAAGAGGATATCGCAAGCTTGAGCATTGTATTGCAACATGTTCAATTCTTCTGCGGTTGGTTCACGATTCAGTTCTCTAGCATCAAAGAATTCACCTTACAAGCCAATACACACAATAGCCCAAACGGCGGGGTTATGTCCAAGAATATGCATTTTCATCTTATGCTTCCAACTAGAAAAATTAGTACCATCAAAGTAAGGACCTCTACGGTGGTGATTTCCCTCGCTAGACGCCATACTCTCCTAGGTTGTGAAACCAAGGCTATGATCACCAAAGCTATGGAAATCAAGGCAAATGGAGACTAAAGCTCTGATACCACTTGTAGGATTGAAAGTAGGTCTAGAGGGGGGTGATTAGACTACTTGACCAAATAAAAATCTAGCCTTTTCCCAATTTTAAGTCTTGGCAGATTTTAGCAACTTAGCACAAGTCAAGCAATCAACCTACACATGCAATTCTAAGAGTATAGCAGCGGAATGTAAATCATAGCATATGAAGGTAAAGGGAGGGGTTTTGAGAGGCAAACGCAATGTAGACACGGAGATTTTTGGTGTGGTTCCGATAGGTGGTGCTATCGTACATCCACGTTGATGGAGACTTCAATCCACGAAGGGTATCGGTTGCGCGAGTCCACAGAGGGCTCCACCCACGAAGGGTCCACGAAGAAGCAACCTTGTCTATCCCACCATGGCCATCGCCCACGAAGGACTTGCCTCACTCGGGTAGATCTTCACGAAGTAGGCGATCTCCTTGCCCTTACAAACTCCTTGGTTCAACTCCACAATCTTGACAGAGGCTCCCAAGTGACACCTAACCAATCTAGGAGACACCACTCTCCAAAAGGTAATAGATGGTGTGTTGATGATGAACTCCTTGCTCTTGTGCTTCAAATGATAGTCTCCCCAACACTCAACTCTCTCTCCCAGATTTGGCTATGGCGGAAAGATGATTTGAGTGGAAAGCAACTTGGGGAAGGCTAGAGATCAAGATTCTTGTGGTTGGATTGGAATGTCTTGGTCTCAACACATGAGTAGGTGGTTCTCTCTCAGAAAATGAGTAGTGGAAGTGTAGGCACGTTCTGATGGCTCTCTCTCTGATGGAGAGGAGGGTGGAGGGGTATATATAGCCTCCACACAAAATCTAACTGTTACACACAAATGAGCCAACTCGGTCAGACCGAATAGGTAAACTCGGTGAGACCGATCCAGTCAAAAATGTGAACGTTAGGCTTTTCGGTGGGACCGACATGATCAACTCGGTGGGACCAATGAGCTAGGGTTAGGGCAAAACTTGATCTCGGTTTAACCGATTACTTCAACTCGGTGAGACCGATTTCAGTAATAAGCAAACAGAGAGTTGGTCAGGCAAACTCGGTGGGACCGATCACTCCTTTCGGTGAGACCGAAACATTACCAATGGGAAACAGAGAGTTTGCATTGCGAACTCGGTGGGACCGATCGCTCATCTCGGTGAGACCGAAACGTTACAAAGGGAAACAGAGAGTTTGCAATCCTATCTCGGTGAGACCGAGATCCCTATCGGTTATACCGAACTGATTAGGGTTTCTGGCTATGGCTATGTCAAGTGACTCGGTGGCGCCGGATAGATCAAATCGGTGGCGCCGAGTTTGACTTTAGGTTTAGGACATATTTGGATATGAGAAGATGGTTGAGGGTCATTGTGGAGCATATCACTAAGCATTTTGAGCAAGTAGACCATTAAGCAACACCTCATCCCCTTTTAATAGTATTGGCTTTTCCTATAGACTCAATGTGATCTTGGATCACTAAAATAGAAATGTAGAGTCTTGAGCTTTTGCCAATATTTTTCCTTAGCATTTTGAGGGGTCCACATCTCTAGTCCATGCCATGCCAACCATTGAACTATCTAAAATAATCAACTTGAAAAGTTATTAGTTCAATGAGCTATATGTTGTTATGAATTACCAAAACCACCCACGGATTAGTTGCACTTTCAGTTTGCAATAGAAAAACCCAATTACAATTAGCAGGCTAATTGCCCTATTATTAATAATCCATTTATTAATCTAATTGACATTCATATTAAGCACATAATATATTTCATTTCCATATTAAGGAAGCAGGATTTCATAATTGAAATACATCAGAGTACAACATGATATAGCTTCAGCACGCAGCTACCCCATTACACAACTGCACCAGCACCAAGTTTCACATGCAACATCTAGAACCTTTCGAAATTAGCATCATAGACGGTACATAGACAGATGCATCTCATCTGGAAAACTGCTGAACCGGAAGGCGAATATTGAGCCTTCATTCATGTTGAAGGTCTTTGCAACTTTAGGCCAGTGCCTGTGGATGATTGACCGTCCATCCTTCATCCTCTTCAGGAACACTTCAATATTGAACCGTGGGTGTTGTATGAAAACCTTCCTCGCCTCCTGACCATAGAGGTGGTTTGAGAGGTAATCATCAGTGAACTGCTTTGGAAAGGCCTGAAAACAAGGATGTGCATAAATATCTTCTCTATATTGGAAATGGGGCAAAGGAATAAAAAAAGGCAAGGTATAATAGTTAGTACGATCTTGTAGTGAACTGATGTCTTCTTCATTGTGCAGACAAAGATCTTGTTATTTTTTTTTGCTAATTTCTTTATCCTAACAATCTTTCTGAGTTTCTTGACTTGATTGATATTCATGGACAACTCATTTCCCCATATGCAAAAAGGGTCGAACAATGGATCAAAACCTCTGACAGCAGGACCTACATGTGCAAGACCAAATTGTTAAAAACCTAAATATTAGAATGGTTCCTGCAATTGCACAATAATGTGCTATTAAACAATGGACCATGCACGTGCTAACCTCGATTGTAAACCTCAGTGCTTCCCATTGTTTCCCTGCAACACATATAAGGTAGTTAGTCATCAGGTTAAGTAAGGGTTCGCATGCTATCAGTAAAATATGTTGATGAAAAATAAGCACATTGCAGATTCATCAGATTAATTCAAGCCACATGGAAAACCCATTTATCCAAACCAAGCATGATTAAGAACTAGGAAATATAGCACTTGTATATGTTTCTCATGTATTAAGTGCAGCCAAATTCGATTTATTCGTCACATGCACAACAATACAAAATTCTACCCACGACAATTGGACATCGCATTGCAGAATTGAACCAAGCAGTTAACTAAACACCACAACAAATGAACCAAACATTAACTGAGCACCACATTGCATAATATAACATACTCCTAATAGAAGATCAGACAGTTAACCAAACCAAGCATGCTTAACAACTTGGAAATATAGCAATTGTATTTGTTTCTCATGTATTTAGTACAGCCAAATTCAATTTATTCCTCACATGGTATACAATAACAGAATGCACCCACAACAATTGAACATCGCATTGCAGAATTGAACCAAACAGTTAACTAAACACCACAACAAATGAACCAAACATTAACTGAGCACCACATTGCACAATATAACATACTCCTAATAGAAGATCAGACAGTTAACCAAACCAAGCATGCTTAACAACTTGGAAATATAGCAATTGTATTTGTTTCTCATGTATTTAGTACAACCAAATTCGATTTACTTCTCACATGGTAAACAATAACAGAATGCACCCACAACTATTGAACATCGCATTGTAGAATTGAACCAAACTGTTAACTAAACACCACAACAAATGAACCAAACATTAACTGAGCACCACATTGCACAATTTATAACCAAACCAAGCATGCTTGACAACTTGGAAATATAGCAATTGTATTCGTTTCTCATGTATTTTGTAAAGATAAATTCGATTTATTTCTCACATGGAAGACAATACAAAATTGCAGCCTGAAGAATTGAACATCACATTTGCAGAATTGAAACAAATAGTTAACTGAAGACGACAACTAATTAACCAAACAGTTAATAAGTGAGCACCACACTGCACGACATATAGAACATATACACTAGAGTAACAGATTGCATGGTAAAATTAGATAGCACAATTCACTAGAATTTGTTAAGGAAAGGCAGGAGAAGCACACGCAACGGGTAAACCGAGCATGCTTAACCGGCATAGCTAGCAAATGGCAAGGTGCTCCTCCAAGATCTGGGGGCCGGCACAAATGGCAGCCATCGCGACCTCATCCGCGCGTGCGGCCGCGATTTGCTTTTCCGCTACCAAATGCTCCTTGAGCTCCTGGCTATACTGCGTGCACCATGGCTTAGGGCGGCGCTTATTTGGTGAAGGGGTCGGTGATTTGGGTCGAAGGTGTCGCGCCGGCGGTCGGGGCATGTGGGATGTGGAAGGAGGAGGAGGATGGGGGTCGGGTGTGGATTACCTGCCTGGATAGATGAGGTCGAGCAGCGTGAAGGAGGGTCGCCGGCGAGGAGGCGGTGTTGCAAGCAAGGAGTGAAGGTTTCAACTTGGAAAGTAAGGCGGAAATAGGGGAAATGTGGCTTTTGGTAAGGGGGTGGGGGCGGGGAGGTAGATATTTCTGCGGAAGCCGAAAATTTTGAATCGGTTCAGCGAAAAAACTGGCGCGCAAAGTGTCATCAGACACGGTCCCTTATTCAGAACTGTGTACGATATGTGAACATCACAAACGATTCAGATAGCTTAACCCGTGTGTGATGAGTTTGAACGTAAAAAATTTTGGTTCGAATTTCCCTGATTACAGTGGTCACCCACGTCATTGCATAATTTGGGTACACAAAGGAGACTACTATACACCGACGGTGCTCCAGGATATTTTGTACTGCATCTCACACGGTTGGTGATAATAAACTATGTGGGATCTACTTGATTTTTCATCTTGATTTGAATTACATAATGGGGTCACAGCGGCAATGGACGGTGTTTGAATTGCTAGAACTTTTATCTGCAGTGAACATGCAACTATATGTGTGTCGTAAAAGAATTGGAATTATTCAGGGTTCGTTTGGACATTTTATACATTAAATTGGTTTTCTAGCCATTTCAGGTGCACAATTCAAAATTAAACTACATGCACATGCTCCGGTGCACCAACATGGGTTGTAAAATCATATATGTGTCCATGGGTTTATGCTTATGTCCCATGCAAGAAATGGGGATGAATTTCGAACACCACGGCACCGTGGCTCTCCGGCAAACGTTGAGGTACTTGCTTTTGTAATTCTAGTAAATCCAAAACCCGTCTGAAATTCATGAACCTTGGCATGCTATCATGGAATGGCATCAACATACTGGGGTAAAAAATATTGTACCATTTGGGGCAGGTTATGGTATAAGCTTGTCACAAACTAGAGCTTCTCAGAAGAAGCCTCATGGTTCTGTTAGGGAAACGTGTCACCTTTGTGGGCAAAACGATATTCGTCGGCTCTTCTTCCTTTCAATTTTTTTCCTGGTGTCAACATAGAACAACAGGAGTGTCGTGTTAAATTTTCAATTTTTTCGGGGATCGTTTGGACATTTTTATATGTTAACTGAGTTTTCTAGGCATTTTGTGCATAATTCAAAATTGAACTATATGCACATGCTCCAGTCCATAAAGACAGGTTGCAAAATCAAATGTTTGTCCTTGGTTGCAAGCTTAGGTCACATGCAAGAAATGAGAATGAATGTCAAACACCTTGACACTGTCGCTCGGCCGCTAACATTGAGATACATGGTTTTAAAATTCTAGTAAATCGAAAACTCGTCTGAAATTCATGAAACTTGACTTGATATCATGGAACGACATCGACATGCCGTGGTAAAAATATTGTCCCATTTGGGGCAGGTTTGGGTATAAGCTTCTCGCAAACCAGAGCTTCTCTCACAACAAGCCTGATGGTTTCGGTAGAGAATGTGCCACCTTGGGGGACGAAACGATATCTGTTGCCTCTTCTTACTTCCAAAATTTTTCTCGTGTCAACATAGAACAACACGAGTGTTGTGTCAATTTTTGGGATTTTTCGGGGTTCGCTTGGACATTTTTATACATTAACTGAGTTTTCTATGCATTCATGTGCATAATTAAAATTTGAACTACATGCACATGCTCCAGTGCATATAAATTGGTTCAAAATTGGAATGTGTGTCCTTGGTTACATGCTTAAGTACCATGCAAGAAATGAGAATGAATGTCAAACACCTTGCCACTGTCGCTCGGCCGCTAACATTGAGATACATGGTTTTTAAATTCTAGTAAATCGAAAATGTGTCTGAAAATTATGAAACTTGACATGCTAGCATGGAATGGCATCAACATGCAGTGGTAAAAATATTGTCTCATTTGGGGCAGGTTGGGGTATATAAGCTTCTCACAAACCAGAGCTTCTCACAACAAGCCTCATGGTTACGGTAGGGAACGTTTCACCTTTCTGGACGAAACGATATCCGTTGCCTCTTCATGATTTCAATTTTTTTTCTAGTGTCAACATAGAACAACATGAGTGTTGTGTTAATTTTAGGAATTTTTCATGGCTCATTTGAACATTTTTATACATTAACTGAGTTTTCTATGCATTTATGTGCATAATTAAAATTTGAACTATAGGCACATGCTCTAATGCATATAAATTGGTTGAAAATTCAAATTCGTGTCCTTGGTTGCATGCTTAGGTCCCATGCAAGAAATAGGAATGAATGTCAAACACCCTACCACCGTCACTCGGCCGCAAACATTGAGATACCTGGTTTTTAAATTCTAGTAAATCCAAAACTTGTCTGAAATTCATGAAACTTGGCATGCTATCATGGAGCGGCATCAACATGCCGTGGTAATTTTTTTGTCCCATTTGGGGCAGGTTTGGGTATAAGCTTCTCACAAACCAGAGCTTCTCACAACAAGCCTGATGGTTTCGGTAGGGAACATCCCACCTTTGGGGACGAAACGATATCCGTTGCCTCTTATTGCTTTCAAAAAAATTCTAGTGTCAACATAGAACAACAGGAGTGTTGTGTTAAATTTTGGAATTTTTTGGGGTTCGTTTGGACATTTTTATACATTAACTGGGTTTTTAGGCATTTTATATGCATAATTCAAATTTGAACTACATGCACATGCTCCAGTGCATATAAATTGGTTGAAAAATAAAATATGTGTCCTTGGGTGCATGCTTAGGTCCCATGCAAGAAATGGGAATGAATTCAAACACCAGGGCAATGTTGATTGCCGGCAAAACATTGGGATACTTTGTTTTTAAATTCTAGTAAATCCAAAACTCGTCTAAAATTCATGAAACTTGGCATGCTATCATGGAATGGCACCCGACATGCTATTGTATTTTTCGTGTCCATTTTGAGAGAAGGCGCACTCGAATAACAACCAACAAAGGCATTTTGAAAAAATAGCTGCCACTTTAATATCTCAAATGTTTATATAATTCAAATCGTGTGCGTTCTGATAACCATTCATGTGACGCCATGTGTCTTGGTTTTAATGGCTATAGGAGCTGCCGTGCGGACAGCTGCTTGACTGAACGGGAGGCGTGCGAGCGCAGTCCGGTGCGCAGGCTGACCGAGAGGCATGCAAGCTGTCCTCTAATGCGTAGGCTCACCGGGAAGCGTGCGAGTTGTACGCTGCGCAGGCTCACTGGGAAGCAAGCCCTTTGACTTCCATGGCCGCCCGCCTTCCTCTCCATTAATGCCGCCCGAGCCGCTGTTTAATACGGGTGGCCTTACTGTTCGCCTCCCATTCCCCTCCCTCCCACAGACCTCCACCAACGCCATGGCACAGAAGGATCATCTGCCACTAGTCTTCAAGTTTGGTGAATTCGACTCCGAGCTGGAGGAGGTAGAAAATAAGGAGGAATGGGGCCTCATGGACATGGCCCTGAACGAGCTGGCCGCGGCGATTGCTGCCCCTGCTCCCGTCCCAGCTCCCATCCCCGCGCCCGCGCCAGCGACCATCCCCGTAGCATTGAAGGGCTGGTCGCCGAGCACTATCACAGAGTTGTAAGCTGCGGGCTTCAGCGAGGTCTCCGCGGACCCGCGCGAGCTCGTGTACATGCCAGCGTCCGTGCCTGTCCGCGCCCCTCCACCCATCGTGGCGCCGGTCCCCGTGCGTTTGGTTGCACCTGCCTCGCCCGTGCCCGTGCGCACGCCCCCCTCAGCGGCATGGGACACCGCCGTCGACCGCTACCTCTCAGCACCGGCAGTTACCGTCCTCCCACGCCCCACCCGTCGATCGCGCGATGACATGATGTTTGATTTACAAGTGAAGAACATTATGTGCTGCCTTGAAGACTTCAACAACGGCATCTCGAAGGACGACAATGACAACGACGGCGCGTCACGCCGCCTCCACCGCCACTGGAAATAGTTTTTTTGGGGTTTAATACTGTATCTCGATCATATGAATATAAATTTGCAGTGTGGCTGAATGAAAGATATGGTTTGAACGAACTTGCATTTTTCTCTCTTAATGTACAGACTTATCAAACGATTTTCTTTTGAAGAAAACATCAATGGTTTTTAAATATAAAACACTCATCACAAACGTTTTAGTTAGAACACCCATATGCAAAGCGACAGCTTCCCCAAGAAGCCAAGGGAAAATGTGCCGAGCAGGATTTGTGCAGCTCTTGATCGCAAACATTTTAGATAGAACACCCGTATGCAAAGTGAGAGCTATGGTCTTCCCCCTTAAGTCAAGGGAAAATTCGCAGCGCAGGATTTGTGCATCTCTTCAACGCAAACGGTTCAAATTGAATACGGTATGCAAATCCAGACTTCGGTGCTAAGCCAAGAGAAAATGTGCCGAGTAGGATTTGTGCATCCCTTCAACGCAAACGGTTGTTTTAGATGACCCGTGTGCAACCACGTACAAACAATTTGGTAAGATTTGCATCTGTCATATTGGGTATGTTGCCATTTGTCAAACTGGAAAGATTGACATTTGTTGATCTAGTAACATTGCCATTTGTCAACCTTGTAACACATCGATTTGTCAAAATATGCAGCTAAAAATCACTAGCACTATCTAATTTTTGCAACTAAAATTCAGTAATTAAGCATAGATTTCATTCATAAATTGAGCAGTCGTTCTTTATACAAACAGTTCAACTCGACAGCTGAACCGACCAAACTTTTCCCCAATTGTTACCAACCACGTACTGAAATAGCTAGTTCAACTATATATACTAGCTAATTTTAAGTACGTTGCACATTTCCACAACATCTATAGT
The DNA here is from genome assembly GCA_011799875.1 of Thinopyrum elongatum. Lineage (NCBI taxonomy): Eukaryota > Viridiplantae > Streptophyta > Magnoliopsida > Poales > Poaceae > Thinopyrum > Thinopyrum elongatum. The sequence goes on from CM022298.1 coordinate 576,057,356, forward strand.
CAGATGAACTGAACAAAATAGCCCCTAAATACTACTACTACTATGGAGGGGCTTTGTACTACTTGCGGCAGCCTCTCCTCTGCCGAGCGCGCTCAGTAAGAGGCAGAGGAGGAGGAGCCTACCGGCGAGCTCGACAATTGCAATACGGTGCCTGCCGCTACTGCACCTTCAGCAACGCTCACCTCGAACACCCTCTGCCGCTCTAGACGACCCGTCTCGAAGCGGTGGTTCTCCTCATAGATCTTCTGATTCCTCGCCTCTGAGGCGGTGTGTGCTGCGGCCACGGCGGCGGTAAGGCTCTTTGCATGCTTGACGAGGCGCTCCTCCTCCTCCTACAGGAACTCAGTGTAGCGCACAAGGTTGCTGACGCACGAGTGGGCCTCCACCTCCGCCTCCCGCCTTCGGGAGGTGGTGGCGGAGCGGGTGATGACCCCGGCGGTCGACGGTGGGCTGGCAGCCATGGCGGCAGACGATGGGGTGGCGGCCACGACCACCACCACCCGCCTTCGGGCCGCGGTGGCGGAGCGGGTGATGGCCACGGTGGCCGGCAGTGGGGTGGCGGCCAGGACGGCCACCTCCCGCCTTCAGGCCGTGGCGGCAGAGCGAGCGATGCCCCTGGCTTTCGATGGTGGTGTGGCAGCAACGGCGGCTGGCAACAGCTGCCGACGGGCAGCGGCGGTGGAGCGTGTGGTGGGTGTTCCGCGCACACCCAACAGAGACGACACACACACTACACTACGCCGGGGACTACACCGCCGCCGTGGTGTAGCCTCCCAGCTGGAGCTGTCCTCTGATGACGGCAGAGTGGCTGAGCGACGACGACGGACCGGTGCCATTGGCGATTGTGGGAGAAGCAGATGAGATAAGCTACAGGGAGGGAGGGGAAAATGCGACGCAGGACTCGCCGGCCGTGAGGGTTTATATAGCAGGCCAGTAAGCATTGGGATTTTTGGGGATTTCACCGAGTCGGGCGGGAAGCTTGCGCGGGAACCTGCGAGGTTGCGCGGGAACGGGCTCACCGACGATTCATTGGCGCCACTTCGAGCCACCGTTTGGCCAAAAGAACGCCCCCGCGCGCTGCACAAGCTTGCGCTGTAAGCCGTCTGCGGCAGCGGGGTGACAAGACGTGCGAGAGGAGGACGAAAGGAAACGTACACATACGGTCAATAAAAAAATGTTTGCGATTTAGTTACCTACTATACCCCCATCCTGGTTTATAAGTAGGATTTAACTAATAAAATACGAATGCATGTCGCCAAAGATTATATAGTTGGATTCGTATTTGAACATAGTTTCCAATTATATAATTTTTATAACATGCATTAACATTTTGTTGGTTAAATTTAAGGGCAAAGTATGGCACAGAATATAAAGGGGACTATAGACCAAGACGGAGGTAGTAGCACACGGCCGCTCTCTACGCAGCGACGCAACTGTCGGCCGGCTTGTAGGCGACCATTTCCAGCGTGTTCAACTGCTCTATGCGTGTGGTTGCTTGCGGTGGTGGCGGCCGCGGCGTGCTCTGTTCGCGTCCCGCCGCGCGCGCTCTGCTCTCGCGTCCCTCCGGGTGCTTGATGTCTGCTAGAACTACGTCGGTTTTTCCCTAGAGAGGGAGGGATGATGCAGCACAGCGACGGTAGGTATTTCCCTCAGTGATGAGACCAAGGTTATTGAACCAGTAGGAGAACCATGCGACACCACGTAAACAGCTCCTGCACACAAAGAACAAATACTTGCAACCCGACGTGTTGAAGGGGTTGTCAATCCCTTTCGGGTAACGAGATAGATAAAATTGTAGTAGATTGGATAAATAGATCTCGCGGGAATGCGAGATAAAATAAATAAGTAAAAATTGCAGCAAGGTATTTTTGGGTTTTTGGATTAATAGATCTGAAAATAAAAGTTGCAAATAAATAAAAGAGTGAATAGCAAAATAGATCTTGAAGGCAAATATATTAAAGAAGAGACCCGGGGGCCGTAGTTTTCACTAGTGGCTTCTCTCGAGAAAAATAGCAAACAGTGGAAACAAATTACTATTGGGCAATTAATAGAACTTCAAATACTCATGACGATATCCAGGCAATGATCATTATATAGGCATCACGTCCAAGATTAGTAGACCGACTCCTGCCTGCATCTACTACTATTACTCCACACATCGACCACTATCCAGCATGCATCTAGTGTATTAAGTTCATGGAAAAACAGAGTAATGCAATAAGAATGATGACATGATGTAGACAAGATCTATTTATGTAGAAATAGACCCCATCTTGTTATCCTTAATGGCAACGATACATACGTGTCGTATCCCTTTCTGTCACTGGGATCAAGCACCGTAAGATCAAACCCATCACAAAGCACCTCTTCCCATTGCAAGATAAATAGATCAAGTTGGCCAAACAAAACCCAAATATCGGAGAAGAAATACGAGGCTATAAGCAATCATGCATATAAGAGATCAAAGAAGACTCAAATAACTTTCATGGATAAAAAGATAGATTTGATCATAAACTCAAAGTTCAGAGGATCCCAACAAACACACCGCAAAAAGGAGTTACATCATATGGATCTCCAAGAGACCATTGTATTGAGAATCAAACGAGAGAGAGAAAGCCATCTAGCTACTAACTACGGACCCGAAGGTCTACAATGAACTACTCACGCATCATCGGAGAGGCACCAATGAGGATGATGAACCCCTCCGTGATGGTGTCTAGATTGGATCTGGTGGTTCTGGAACTTGCGGCGGCTGGAATTGATTTTCGTCGACTCTCCTAGGGTTTCTGGAATATTGGGGTATTTATAGAGCAAAGAGGTGGTGCGGGAGGCGGTCGAGGTGGGCACAACCCACCTAGGCGCGCCTGGACCTCCAAGCGCACCCTGGTGGGTTGTGCTCCCCTCGGAGCACCCCCCAGGTGCTTCTCTAGCCCACTGGATGTCTTCTGGTAAAAAAATCCACAAAAAGTTTCGCTATGTTTGGACTCCGTTTGGTATTGATTTCCTGCGATGTAAAAAACATGCAGAAAATAGCAACTGGCACTGGGCACTATGTCAATAGGTTAGTACCAAAAAATGATATAAAATGATTGTAAAACATCCAAGAATGATAATATAATAGCATGGAACAATAAAAAATTATAGATACGTTGGAGACATATCACCATCCCCAAGCTTAATTCCTGCTCGTCCTCGAGTAGGTAAATGATAAAAACAGAATTTTTGATGTGGAATGCTGCCTAACATGTTCATCACATATTCTTTTCTTAATAGCATGGACATTTGGACTTTTATATGGTTCAAAGCAATAGTCTAGTTTTGACATGATAACTTAAATACTCAAGCATATCAATAAGCAACCATGTCTTTCAAAATATCAACGCTAAAGCAAGTTATCCCTAGCCCGTCATGCTCAATCATTGATCTATTCATGAAACACACTCGAATATTAGCTATACCCAATGCTCAAGTACGATCATAGTGCCCCTTAGTTGGTGCTTTATAAGAGATGATGGAGACTCAAATTAAAAATAAAAATTGCATAAAGTAAAGAGAGGCCCTTCGCGGAGGGAAGTAGGGATTTGTAGAGGTGCTAGAGCTCAAAGCTTAAATTGAGAGATAAAAACAGTTTGAGAGGCATACTTTTCCCACCAACGAAAATGACTTAGAGCTCCCCACACTTTCCATGCTAGATATATCATAGGCGGTTCCCAAACAGAAAATAAAGTTTATTCCTTTTTCCACCATTTCTTTCACTTTCCATCGTTAGCCGTATCCACGGGTGCCCTCCATACCAACACTTTCCAAGGAATTTATTATTTGACAACATAAAGTAAATTCATTTTTCATTTCGGGATTGGGCATCCCTAATACCTTTGCCGTACTCTCATGCAATGACAAGTGGATAAACACTCATCGTGAGAATAACACATCTAGCATGGAAAATATCGGCCACCCCTCACCGCCTCACGAGCGATACAAGCACACAAAAGAGAAATTTATTTTGAAAATTAGAGATGGCACATACAAATTTGCTTAGAACGGCACGGAAATACCGCATATAGGTAGGTATAGTGGACTCATATGGCAAAACTGGTTTAAAGGGTTTTGGATGCACAAGTAGTGATCATACTTAGTGCAAATGAAGGCTAGCAAAAAGATTGAGAAGCGCCCAACCAAGAAACGAATAATCTCGTAAGCAAGCATTAAGCATAAGTAACACCGAATAATGCATCATGAGTAAGATATAATTTCATTGCATAACTATTGACTTTCGTACTTGCATAGGGAATCACAAACCTTAACACCAATATTCTTACTAAAGCACAATTACTCATCAACATGGCTCACATATTATATCATCATATCTCAAAACCATTACAAGGAATCAAGTTTATTTTGTCCAATGATCTTCATGAAAGTTTTTATTATATCCTTCTTGGATATCTATCACTTTGGGACTAGTTTCATATGTTGCTTTTAATAAGCTTAAACAAATATAAGTGAAGAACATGAGCATAATATTTCTTTCTCTCAAATTAATCTAAGTGAAGCAAGAGAGAAATTCTTCAAAATTTTACTAACTCTCAAATAAATCTAAGTGAAGCAAGAGAGCATTTCTTCAAAAATAACAAAGCACATCGTGCTCAAAAAGATATAAGTGAAGCACTAGAGCAATTCCAAGGCTCTAAAAATTTAACTGAAGCATAGGAGCAAGCATAGCATAATTTTTGACTCTCTCAAAAAGGTGTGTCCAGCAAGGATTCAAGACTTAAAATAAAAAGCAAAACAATCAAAGACTCATATCATACAAGACGCTCCAAGCAAAACTCATAATATGTGACGAATAAAAATATAGCTCCAAGTAAAATACCTATGGTCGTTAGAAGAAAGAGGGGATGCCACTCGGGGGAAACCCCAAGCTTAGTTGCTTGATACTTCTTGACTATTATCTTGGGGTGCCTCGGGCATCCCCAAGCTTAGCCTTTTGCTAATCCTTATTCCTTCATCCATCGTAATCTCACCCAAAACTTGAAAACTTCAATCACACAAAACTCAACAAAACCTTCATGAGATCCGTTAGTATAAGAAAACCAATCTTTACTTTAAGTACTGTAGGAAACCCATTCAAATTTTGTTCTTGAATTATATCTACTGTGTTCTAACTTTTCTATGGCAAAAACTCTTCAAAGGAAACCATAGATTCATCAAAATAAGCACACAATGCAAAGAAAACAGAATCTGTCAAAAACAGAACAGTCTGCAAAGATACGAATTGTTCTCATACTTCTGTAACTCCAAAATTCTGAAAAATTAGGACAATAGAGGAAATTTGTATATCAATCTTGTGAAAAATAATCAAATCAAAAGCACTCTCCTGTTAAAAATAAGAATTGTTTTCCTGAGCGCAAAAGTTTCTGTTTTTTAGCAAGATCAAATCAACTATCACCCAAATCATCCCAAAGGCTTTGCTTGGCACAAACACTAATTAAAACACAAAAAACATAATCATAACAGTAGCATAATTGTGCAAACACTCAAGAATAGAAAGAAAAAGACAAAAATAAATTTTATTCAATGGGTTGCCTCCCAACAAGCGCTATCGTTTTATGCCCCTAGCTAGGCATTGATAATTTTGATGATGCTCGCATGAAAGACAAGAATTGAAACACAAAGAGAGCATAATAAAACATGTGAAAAACACATTTAAGTCTAGCATACTTCCTATGCCCCTAGCTAGACCTTCATCTCTCGCGTCCATTTACCTTCATCTCTCGCGTCACACGACACAATAAGCACACCCACGACGACACATACAGAGAGGACATCCAGCGGTTCCAATGGTGCTCCCCGTGGCTACAATGGAGCTCCCAGCGGCCGACGATGACAACGGCGGGCAGTTCACCATGCATCATGTAGTGGACACCCACGTGAGGGGGAAGGCCCTCTCGGTGGTGTACACGAACGATCCGGTCTCGGTGGAGAGCTCCATCCAAACTATGGAGCAGTTCTTTGCCGAGGACAAGTACCAAGTGGTCGGCTTCGACCTCGAGTACACCATCGGTTGTGCCGGGCACGATCAGAAGGTTGCCGTCGCCCAGTTGTGCGTGCGACATGACGTCCACGTCTACCACTACCACCTGGCCACAAGGCCTTGCGAGCGTTTCTCTAGGTTTATCAACAGCTCTGACTACATTTTCGCTACGGTGGACACCACCAACAATCTAAAAGCGCTCAAGGTTTCGGGCTTGAAATGCCGGAATCTTGTCAACATCCAGGACCACTACAAGGTCTGGGGCAGCGGCAACAACAAACTGAACTCCCTGGTTGGCCTCGCCTCGGCCATCATCGCCCCCTACTACATGAAGATGAAGGATGAGAGCAAGAAGGACAGGAACGACTAGCACAGTGTTTGGCATGAGAGACTATATGAACAACACGTCAAGTACGCGGCCAAGGACGCATACACAAGCTATGAGATGTACAGGCGGATCGTTGACATGAGGAAGTGTCTTCTTCCTGCCCCAGACGAGGGATCGAGCCACAGAGCAGTGGCGAGAGCGTCACAAGAAGTAGATGACTAGATGATCGTTTCTCCTACTTTAGAATGCATGCAATTGTTTATTGAGGTGTGTGCGAATGATCTGTATAGTCACTTATGTAATTGGATGTTTATTTTAGTTATATATATATACATGTTATTCTTCCATAGACAAAGCAAATCACAAGGCTTATTAGCAGCAATCGTCTGTGTTATTATTGGTCTTCGCACACATTTCTGATTACGGACCTGTTTGCCGCGTATCACACACATCTTGTTCAGTTGAACCGTTTCCATTGTGTTGTCTAATCACACACAGTTCATCCTAGTGAACTGTATGCCGTATATCGCACACACCCTCATCTGGCTACCTATTTCTGTTGTTCTACATCATCGCAAACAGTTCTTCTGGATTAACCATTTGCCACTCATCGCACACGCAAATCTAATATGAACCGTGTTTGATGCCACCGCCATTGCAAACGTTTTGAATCTTTTTTGACGGTTTTATTACATCACTGTTTGTGATTGATGCATCGCACACAGTTTCGTCGAAGGGTCTCTGATTCGACTGTTGTAACACCCCAAAAATATTTCTTTTGAATTTTCAAAATCTTTTCCTCAAAATAAAATACTTTGAATTATTTTTGACTTTATTCTCTTTCTAGTTCCTCTGTTCTGAAAATTATTTTTAAATTTTTAACTGGGTTTCAAAATTTTTGAATGGTTCTGTTTTGGGTGAATTATTTATTGGGTAATTATTTTTGAGAGATGAAAAATATTTTTCTTTTAGAAAAGTTTTGGATAATTAAAATTATTTCAAGAATATGGCCTTTTCTTTCCTCCTAGCACATCCAAAATCCTTCAAACAATTTTTATGCCACTCCTAAGTAATTCCACAAGTCATTATCACATTCTAGGACAGTACCCAACTCTCTCCCACCCCACAAAAATATTTTTCATATTTTAAATAAATTCCAAAGTTGGAATTTGTTATATTCATGGTTTCTTAGAATTACAAAGGAACTATACTATCTACAATTCTCCTGCTCCCACCAAAATTATCCTAGCAACTAGATGGTACCTACAACCCATTTCACCAGAAACTTTGGTTGCCACAGTTCAAAATTTTTAAAATTCAATCAATTCAAATTTGGACCAGAAATAGATTCCTTGCTCAAAACCTATTCTAAACTTCTCCAAAACTTCTGAAACTTTGCCATCACCTTTGTCTTGCATCAGTACATCACCACAAATTTTTTCAGAAATTCCAAAAATGCCCAAGGCCATCTAGCATTTCATCAAACACCTTCTGTGCACATTGTTCACCGCTGTCAAATTCAGTTAACTGAATTTCTTCAGTCAGCGGAGGAGATCGACGCCATGGTCCTCACTCCATCCATTCCCTTCTCTACCATGTCTCCACTGGCCTTCAATGCATGACTGCTAATCCTCCCTCATCAGTACCTCGCCGTCAATGAGCCGGTGGCTAGCCGGTGCACCTGCCATCGAGCTTATCCGCGGCAACCGAGTGGATCGCCACGGCGCTCGCCTTCATTCACTGCGCCGCTGCTCAGCCCACCTACTTCTCCTCCACGCGTCGCTCCTCCCCGCCTCTCTGCGCGCTGCCCCGCCGCCCAAGCCTTTGGACCCCTCCTGGTAGTCGCCGGAGTCGGTCATCGCCGCCGCACGCGTACGAAAATCGTTCCGTGGATGAGGCCGAGGAGCTCGATCTCGATCATGCTGGCGTCTCCAGAAGGCTCCGCCACCCTCATTAACCCCTCGCCGCCCTTGACCACTGCCCCTAACGTACCACGCCAACCGAAATAACTCCGGCGTCAGCCGCAAGCCACGGCCATCGCCGCCCGGCCTATACAAAGGCACCCCGAGCCCGTGCTCTCCACTCACCACCCACACCACCTCCCAATCGCCCTCCCGTGCTCTTCCCCGACCTCGGGGAGGTCTTCTTCCTCCTCTCCGATCACTGCCCCGCCGCCACTGTCCACGATCGGTTCATCGCCATTACCCAACCTCCGCCAATCAAATATTGCCAGAAGCTTTCTCATGCACCCACTCATAGATCCCCGTCTCCAATTTGACTCGGAGAACTCTCTCCGATGAGATCCACCACCACCCGAAACGCTGCCCGCCGCCGTCGACCTTGTCGTCGCTCCGGTGCTCACCGGCGACCACCATCACCACCCACCGGTGCGGGACCACTCCCCGAACACGACTGCACCATCGCCAACCCCTGATACACCGGCGATCATCGCCGGCGATCGCCGCCTCCTTTCTGTCCACGCGCGCGAGCACGTTTGAATTCAAACCTGACGGGTGGACCCCACCCGTCAGTGTTTATTTATTTTCTGCATTTAAAACAAAAACGTCTTCTGCCTCTTTACGCTTCCCGCACAGGAAGACGTACTTTTGCCCGAGGCATTTTCTGTTATTACAGCAGGGACCCGATAGTAGTTGTTTTAATTACAGAAAGGTCCCTAGTTTTAAAACCTTTATAACTTTTTAACCACAAGTCCAAATGACTTGATTCTTTTTTTAAAATTCTTATTTTTCTCTCAAGTTTTTTTAGTATTTATTTCAAAATATGTTAAGACAATTTTTTGTACTGTGATGGAATTTTTGATTTGATTTCAAATTTGCATTTTTCAGAAAAAGAAGAGGGGAAATTTGCCGGGAATTTCGAGGGGTTTTCTCCTGACTACTTTATACAAGCAAGCATTATTGAACTTGGGATATGGTGATTGCATTTGCATTGCACGTTTGCATCGGTGGGAGTTGCACCATATATGTAGTATGTCACTAGTGTTTGCATGCTTGGTCATATCACTTCTTGCTCATGGCTTGCACATCACTCAAGCAAGAATCTTTCTAACTTGGTAAAGCTGTGAAAATTCAGGAGCATGTCTCCATCCTTGGACGTGCCGGTGGGCACGGGCCATTTTTGACATGGTAGTGTCACATGACGTATGTGGAACACACCGGTGATAATGAGTAACCCCTCCTGAGTCGGCCTAGATCGAGTCTTGTTCCATTACACCTAGCTGGATACCGTGCTGCCACGGGTCCTTCCGCAAGGAAGGTACGGCTTAGTAAGTTGTTAACCCCTGTCCGGGTACACACCACATAGAGGGCCATGATGAGGGTTTCCGTGGCCATGGACTAAATCCTGTCATCGGGTCAGGGGGCATGGGTGTTACCGGCTGTAGCCGAGAGGGGGTCTCCTCTTGGGATCCACGCATATTAATGGTGATCCCATGCTACTCGAGATTGTTGTCTCCTCGACTTAGAGTTTTTCTGAAATGATGCTTTGGGTGATTCCTGGCATCCGGACGGTTATTCTGGTGTGTGCTGGTCAGGTGTACTTTCAAGCCAAAGACCGTAATGGGAATTAGTCAGTGTCCCGGTACTAACTAAGGAAATCCCATACACGTGGGTAAAGAGTACACCCTGTGTAGAATTTAAACCTATTTGAATAGCCGTTGTCCATGGTCAAGGGCGTTACCCGGGTGGGTCAAGTGTTGGTCCCGGTGTCGGTCTCTGGAGGAAATAATTAAATATGCCTAAAATATTTTTTGCAGGATAATTATTGACACCCTGATGCTACCATCAATATTCTGCTATGCATATTAATATTATTGTGGACTAACCCGTTTTTCTTATTTTATTTTCCTGAATGTCTCAGGGGATGGCTAGACTACCCCGGGCATTCGGTTTTGTTTTCAAGACCTCTCTATGGCGTCCCTCGAGTTCACAGGCGGTCTATCACGCCACTACTCTTGTGGATACCCGATTGGCATTTCTTTTCAAGACCGACCGTGGCGTCACTTTGACACCCGACTGGCATTTCTTTTCAAGACCTTTCATGGCGTCGCTTGAGAATCCAGGCAGTCGCCCGACTCTCTTTTAGACACCCGATTGGCATTTCTCTTATTTTTTGAATGTCACTTGGGCTGGCTAGACTACCCGTGACATTCGTTAGCTTCTATTTTTATTAAACTTGATTATGACTGACATGCTATATTTACTTCCGTATCATTTTGTTATTATCATGCCATGTCTAAGATTTTAGTCAGCACGAACATGTAGTAGGATCAAACATGAGCATATGCATTCATTATATCTTTTGTTCATTATATTTGCGAGTACATTCAAACGTACTCACAGGCTTGTCCCTGGCTATTGTCTTGGCCAGATCATGTTTCAGAGAGGAGCACCACGAAGCCCCCGCAACCTAGGAATTGGAGATAGCAGCCACGCGAGATAGGATTTATCCAGGTCAGCTGTTCTAGTGGGAATGGGGTCCCATCAGCATTGGAGATCCACGAGTCACTTTCGTCATCCAGCAGTAGAGATCCGTGTTATATTCATTGGACCTTTATGGTCTTGTATCCAATTCTTGTAATTGCTTGGTAATTTGTAACAAGGACGTGTCCACCAGTAACGGTAATCCTGGGCTGGTGCTGACACGAGGGTCATTGCTGGGATTTTATGTCCCGGTAAATCCGGCCCCGACAGACTTGGTATCAGAGCCAGGCTGACCATTGGCTAATCCTATCTTAGCCTGGTCACTATCTCTAGGTTTCCACACCATCCACATCCTTTCCTGTCCACAGTCAAGCCCGTCCTATCCGATAACCGCATAGTGGCCAGCCGACATCTTTTTGACAGTCGGTGCCCAACCTATCAACCTAGCCCATAGGCTGTGTTCCTGTGGCCGACACCTAAGTGGTCCCATCCACAAGCGTGCGATGGAAGACTCCGCTGGCTTATAAGAGAAGCCTTGCCCCAACTCAGCACATCACAACCTTCACTCACAGCCTGATATCCGACACCCCAAGATGCCCGGCCCCATCGTGCACCACGAGACCACCGCAGTCGAGTTTGAAGGCTTTGTAGCCATCCTCGCCAATCTCACTTGGCGACCTTTTGGCATGGAAGAGCCACCGGAGTATGTTGTGTACCAGGAGCACACGAGTGATTCCATCCATCACTTCTGGGCCACGGTGCACATCTACCGGAGGAGCATCACATCGGAGCATCCCTACCGGTTCACCGGGAGGATGACCTCCGACGAGCCCCAAGCCATCCAACTTGCAGCCCGAGAGGCTGTAGTTCATCTTCGGCATCTGTCGCCGAGGGTTAATTGCCGCCCTTTCTACTACTACCCTAGCCGTGAAGGCTATGGTAGACCGACCCAAGTCAACAATGGAGACCAAGAGTCGGATCCTGCTCTGGTGCATCTGGTGCGCTACCTGAGAGCGCAAGAGGCACTGTTCGATCAGGTCACTTTTGACCTGATTGAGACCCGTAGGACGCTCGCTCTCCTGACCCCGGCAAGAAGTGAAGCTGCACCCGACACCGACACCCCGATAGTGCTGCTTGGGAGGCCAGTTGAGCCCCCAAGGTCTGCCCCTGTTGCCCACCCGGGCAATACATCCGTTTCCCCGGATGAACTCCGTCGTCTCTTGGAGACTTACTCCAACGGGACTGTGGCCTCGACACCCCGCGTGGGTCATCATCGCTACCCCAACCCTGCAGCTCCTCATTCCACTCCAGCCAGCTCCAACACCGAAGCCCACAGAGAGGCCTCGACATCCACAAGACGCGCCCGGTTAGATGTCAACGAAGTGGACTGAGCCCACTAGAGTGGTCATCGAGTCCCCTGTAATCCTGTTGCCCTTTAGATCCCACCCTCGTGTTGTAGACGACCGCGAGTATGTTTGTTATAGTATCTGGCGCTAGTTTGCATGATGCAACCTTTGTATTGTATTTTAGGGCGTATGACATAAGTGCATTGCTATGTTTGCATTCTGCATATGATTGTTTTTGTGATATGCATTTAGTTCCTCCGCCCTTAACAAATCTCGAGGATGAGATTTTTCCTAAGGGGGGTAGGTGTTGTAACACCCCAAAAATATTTCTTTTGGATTTTCAAAATCTTTTCCTTAAAATAAAATACTTTTAATTATTTTTTTACTTTATTCTCTTTCTAGTTCCTCTGTTCTGAAAATTATTTTTTAATTTTTAACTGGGTTTCAAAATTTTTGAACGATTCTGTTTTGGGTGAATTATTTATTAGGTAATTATTTTTGAGAGATCAAAAATATTTTCCTTTTAGAAAAGTTTTGGATAATTAAAATTATTTCAAGAATATGGCCTTTTCTTTCCTCCTAGCACATCCAAAATCCTTCCAACAATTTTTCTGCCACTCCTAAGTAATTCCACAAGTCATTCTCACATTCTAGGATAGTACCCAACTCTCTCCCACCCCACAAAAATATTTTTCATATTTTAAAAAAATTCCAAAGTTGGAATTTGTTATATTCATGGTTTCTTAGAATTACAAAGGAACTATATTATCTACAATTCTCCTGCTCCCACCAAAATTATCCTAGCAACTAGATGGTACCTACAACCCATTTCACCAGAAACTTTGGTTACCACAGTTCAAAATTTTCAAAATTCAATCAATTCAAATTTGGACCAGAAACAGATTCCTTGCTCAAAACCTATTCTAAATTCTCCAAAAATTCTGAAACTTTGCCATCACCTTTGTCTTGCATCAGTACATCACCACAAAAAATTTCAAAAATTCCAAAAATGCCCAAGGCCATCTAGCATTTCATCAAACACCTTCTGTGCACACTGTTCACCGCTGTCAAATTCAGTTAACTGAACTTCTTTAGTCAGCGGAGGAGATCGACGCCGTGCTCCTCACTCCATCCATTCCCTTCTCCACCACGTCTCCTATGGCCTTCAATGCACCACTGCTAATCCTCCCTCCTCAGTACCTCATCGTCAACGGGCCGGTGGTAACCGGTGCACCTGCCACCGAGCTTATCCGCGGCAACCGAGCGGATCGCCACGGTGCTCGCCTTCATTCACTGCGCCGCTGCTCAGTCCACCTACTTCTCCTCCACGCGTCGCTCCTCTCCGCGTGCTGACCCCGCCGCCCAAGCCTCTAGACCCCTCCTGGTAGTCGCCGGAGTCGGTCATCGCCGCCGCACCCTTACAGGAATCGTTCCGTGGATGAGGCCGAGGAGCTCGATCTCGATCACGCTGGCGTCTCTAGAAGGCTCCACCACCCTCATCAACCCCTCGCCACCCTTGACCACCTCCCCTAACCTACCACGCCGGCCGGAATAACTCCGGCATCAGCCGCAAGCCACGGCCATCGCCGCTCAGCCTATATAAAGGCACCCCGAGCCCGTGCTCTCCACTCACCACCCACACCACCTCCCAATCGCCCTCCCGTGCTCTTCCCTGACCTCGGGGAGGTCTTCTTCCTCCTATCCAATCACCGCCCTGCCGCCACTATCCATGATTGGTTCATCGCCATTACCCCACCTCCGCCACTCAAATATTGCCAGAAGCTTTCTCGTGCACCCACTCATCGATCCCCGTCTCCATTTTGACGCGAAGAACTCTCTCTGACGAGATCCACCACCACCCGAAACGCCGTCCTCCGCTGTCGACCTCGCCATCGCTCCGGTGCTCGCCGGCGACCACCATTACCACCCATCGGTGTGGGACCACTCCCCAAACAGGACTGCACCATCGCCAACCCCTGATACGCCGGCGATCATCGCCGGCGATCGCCACCTCCTTTCTGTCCACACGCGCGAGCGCGTTTGAAGTCAAACCTGACGGGTGGACCCCACCCGTCAGCATTTATTTATTTTCTCCATTTAAAACGAAAACGTCTTCTGCCTCTTTACGCTTCCCGCACAGGAAGACGTACTTTTGCTCGGGGCGTTTTCAGTTATTACAGCAGGGACCCGATAGTAGTTGTTTTAATTATAGAAAGGTCCCTGGTTTTAAAACCTTTATAACTTTTTAACCACAAGTCCAAATGACTTGATTCTTTTTTTTGAAATTCTTATTTTTCTCTCTAGTTTTTCTTAGTATTTATTTCAAAATATTTTAAGACAATTTTTTGTACTGTGATGGAATTTCGAAGGGTTTTCTCCTGACTACTTTGGACAAGCAAGCATTATTGAACTTGGGATATGGTGATTGCATTTGCATTGCATGTTTGCATCAGTGGGAGTTGCACCATATATGTAGTATGTCACTAGTGTTTGCATGCTTGGTCATATCACTTCTTGCTCATGGCTTGCACATCACTCAAGCAAGAATCTTTCTAACTTGGTAAAGCTGTGAAAATTCAGGAGCATGTCTCCAGCCTTGGACGTGCCGGTGGGCACGGGCCATTTTTGACACGGTGGTGTCATGTGACGTATGTGGAACACACCGGTGATAATGAGTAACCCCTCCTGAGTCGGCCTAGATCGAGTCTTGTTCCGTTACACCTAGCTGGATATCGTGCTGCCACGGGTCCTTCCGCAAGGAAGGTACGGCTCAGTAAGTTGTTAACCCCTGTCCGGGTACACACCACATAGAGGGCCACAATGAGGGTTTCCATGGCCATGGACTAAATCCTGTCATCGGGTCAAGGGGCATGGGTGTTACCTGTTGTAGCCGAGCGGGGGTCACCCCTTGGAATCCGCACATATTAATAGTGATCCCATGCTACTCGATATTGTTGTCTCCCCGACTTAGAGATTTTCTGAAACCATGGTTTGGGTGATTCCTGGCATCCGGACGGTTATTCTGGTGTGTGCTGATCAGGTGTGTTTTCAACCCAAAGACCGTAATGGGAATTAGTCAGTGTCACGGTACTGACTAAGGAAATCCCATACACCTGGGTAAAGAGTACACCCTCTGTAGAGTTTAAACCTATTCGAATGGCCGTTGTCCACGGTCAAGGGCGTTAGCTGGGTGGGTCAAGTATCGGTCCCGGTGTCGGTCTCCGGAGGAAATAATTAAAATATGCGTGAAATATTTTTTGCAGCATAATTATTGACACCCTGATGCTACCATGAATATTCTGCTATGCATATTAATATTATTGTGGTTATGCATATTATTGTGGACTAACCCATTTTTCTTATTTTATTTTCCTGAATGTCTCAGGGGCTGGCTAGACTACCCCGGGCATTCGGTTTTATTTTCAAGACCTCTCTGTGGCGTCCCTCGAGTTCACAGGCGGTCTATCACGCCACTACTCTTGTGGATACCCGATTGGCATTTCTTTTCAAGACCGACCGTGGCGTCACTTTGACACCCAACTGGCATTTCTTTTCAAGACCTTTCGTGGCGTCGCTTGAGAATCCGGGCAGTCGCCCGACTCTCTTTTAGACACCCGATTGGCATTTCTCTTATTTTTCTGAATGTCACTTGAGCTGGCTAGACTACCCGTGACATTCGTTAGCTTCTATTTTTATTAAACTTGATTATGACTAACATGCTATATTTACTTCTGTATCATTTTGTTATTATCATGCCATGTCTAAGATTTTAGTCAGCACGAACATGTAATAGGATCAAACATGAGCATATGCATTCGTTATATCTTTTGTTCATTCAAACGTACTCACAGGCTTGTCCCTGGCTATTGTCTTGGCCAGATCATGTTTCAGAGAGGAGCACCACGAAGCCCCCGCAACCAAGGAATTGGAGATAGCAGCCACGCGAGATAGGAGTTATCCAGGTCAGCTGTTCCAATGGGAATGGAGTCCCATCAGCGTTGGAGATCCACGAGTCGCTTCCGTCATCCAGCAGTAGAGATCCCTGTTATATTCATTGGACCTTTATGGTCTTGTATCCAATTCTTGTAATTGCTTGGTAATCTGTAACAAGGACGTGT
The DNA here is from genome assembly GCA_011799875.1 of Thinopyrum elongatum. Lineage (NCBI taxonomy): Eukaryota > Viridiplantae > Streptophyta > Magnoliopsida > Poales > Poaceae > Thinopyrum > Thinopyrum elongatum. The sequence goes on from CM022298.1 coordinate 576,073,624, forward strand.
CCACCAGTAACGGTAATCCTGGGCTAGTTATGACACGAGGGTCATTGCTGGGATTTTATGTCCCGGTAAATCCAGCCCCGACAACTGTCACGTTTGGACCAGCCTACAGTAGTGCGAGTCCATAATGAGGCCGAAGATCAACTTTTGCACTCCGGAGTACCTTGACCTAGCCCCCTGCAACAGGGAGCTGACAAAGTACACCGGCCGTTGCACCACCTTCTTCCTTGCCGTGGTCTTGGAATCGTCTCTGTTATTCTGCTCTTCTCTCTCCTGATCTGCACCGGACCTTGCCGGGATAGGTTCACTTCCTTCTCCGGAGGGGACAGTAGCCGTGGCTGCTCCTTCGTCTATTTCCCGCTGCGGCACCAGCGCTGCACTAACCACTTGATTGGTTGCCGCTAAGTACAACAGCAACAGCTCTTGTGGTTTAGGAGCGACCAAGGTGGGAGCAGAGGAAAGATAGGCTTTCTAGTCTTGCAGCGCTGCTTCTGCTTCCGGGGTCCACTTCATTGGCCCTGCCTTCTTAAAATTTTTAAAGAACGGCAAGGCACGCTCGGCAGACTTGGAAATGAACCTACTCAACGCGGCAACACTTCTGGTTAGGCGCCTCATGTCTTTAACTGTCTTGGGTGCTTGAATCTGCTCAATCGCCTTGATCTTGTTGGGGTTGGCCTCTATCCCCTGATGGGACACAAAGAAACAAAGTAACTTGCCGGAGGGAATGCCAAACACACACTTATCAGGGTTCAACTTCAAGTTGATCTTGCACAGGTTTGCAAAGGTCTCTTCCAAGTCCTGAATGAGAGTTGATTTGTCCTTGGTCTTGACCACTATGTCATCCATGTAAGCTTCAATATTCCTGTGCAGTTGAGACTCAAAACCAATTTGCACTGCCCTTGCAAAAGTGGATCCAACGCTCTTCAACCCGAAGGGCATCCGCACGAAGTAGTATGTGCCACATGGGGTTATGAACGCGGTATTATCCTCGTCCTCCTTGGACATGAATATCTGATGGTACCCAGAGTATGCATCCAAGAAGGAAAGCAGATCACACCTAGAAGTGGAATCTACGATCTGGTCGATGCGCAGCAAGGGGAATGGGTCCTTCGGGCATGCTTTATTCAGGTCCGTGAAGTCTATGCAAAGCCTCCATTTCCCGTTCGCCTTGCGCACCACCACCGGGTTCGCCAACCAAGTTGGGTGCAACACTCCTCGGACCAAACCAGCTACTTCAAGTTTCTTGATCTCTTTGGCAATGAACTATTGCTGTTCTAAAGTTTGCTTCCTGACTTTCTACTTGATGGGCCGGGCATGAGGGCAGGCAGCTAGGTGGTGCTCGATTATCTCCCTGGGAACATCGGGGATGTCAAATGGTTGCCAGACAAACACATCTACATTCGCCCGCAGGAAGGTAACGAGCGTGCTTTCCTATTTTTCACCGAGGGTGGAGCTAATGGTGAACGTACCATCAGCGCCGTCCAGTCCTGCCGGGACCTTCTTCATGGCAGGTGAGGCAACCTTGAGCTTCTTGCTAGTGGAGCTCTCTGGCAAATCATCAACGGGCGCAGCACACTCTGAAGAGGTGCGCTTCCCGGATTCCTTGCCGGTATCTTTGCTAGCTTTCTTCCCTTTCTTGTTTTCCTTGGCGGGGGCCACAGTTTTCGCGGCCTCGACAGCGACTGTGTCTCGGTACATCTTATATATGCATATGATTGCATCCTTCTTGTCTAATGGAATGGAAATGATGCCCATCGGCCCTGGCATCTTCAGTGTGTTGTAGGCATAGTGGGATGCCGCCATGAATTTTGCCAGGGCTGGATGACCAAGGATTCCATTGTACGGCAGGGGGAGATCAACCACATCAAACACAACCTTCTCAGTTCGGTAGTTCAATTCTCCTCCAAACATCACCGGCAGTGTGATCTTTCCCTTAGGACGACTCCTGCCGGGGTGGATCCCTTGGAAAGTGCCAATAATCTTGAGCTCTTCATCTGATATTTGAAGCTTGTTGAGTACCTTGGGGGAAATCAGATTCAACCTAGCCCTGCCGTCAACCAACATCTTCGTGACCTTGAGGTTGCGGACTATTGGTGAAACCAACAACGGCAAGCACCCTACGGCGGTGGTGCGGTCAGGGTGATCCTCTTCGTCGAAGATGATGGGCGTGAGGGACCATTTGAGCGGTTTCTAGGAGTCTACCGCTGGCTCTACGACATTGACCTCACGCGCCCACTGTTTAAGCTGGTGGTGAGAGGAGTGCAAAGATGCGCCTCCGTCAATGCGCAGGGCCTCAGTGGCTTTCTGGAACTCTTGCTCACTGGTTTCCTCTTTCATCCGCTTCATCACTTCGTCATCGCCTTCTTTCTTCTCACGGCCTCTTGCAGGTTTCTCCGGATGCTGGGGAACAATGCTGCGGCAGCCTCCTCTACCGCCTCGGCCATTCCAGCCAACACCTTCTTGGTCTCTTTCCTTGTCACGCTTCTCGTACTCAGCTTTCTACTTCTTGACAAGTTTATCAACTTGGTGACACTCTTGGAGATCATGGCCCTTGGTCCGGTGGATCTTGGAGTATGGCCCGTCAGCCTTCTCAGCCTTTTCGGCCGCCGCAGCCTCCCGGCAATCAGTGCACGCGGCAACTTCCTTGCCGGGGGCTTCGGTCTCGGCCTTCTTGCCGGTACTAGGAGTGCCAGAGCCCTCAACAGCCAATACGGCCTTTTCCTTGCGCTTCTTATTGCGTTTCTTGTTCTTCCTCTTCGGGTCAGCGACATCATCGTCATCCTCTGAGTCGGCTTCGATGCCGTCCTCCTCCCCTGGGAGCCGCCTCCCTTCCTTTGTGCGGTCACACTTATCTGCCAAGGTGTATAGCTCATTCACAGTCTTGGGAAACCGGACGTTCATCTTGGAACGTATCTTTCTGTTGCGCACGTTGGACTGGAACGCGGCAATCACAGCTGCCAAGTGGATGTCTGGAATGTTTTTGTGCACCGGGCTAAACCTCTGCATGTACTTCCGCAAGCTCTCCCCTTCCTTTTGTGGAAGGAGCTGCAGATCGCTGGGCCGACCTGGTTCTTAATGGCCGCCCGTGAAGGTGCCAACAAACTCATTGCATAGGTCAGTCCATGATGAGATGGAACTCTCCGGAAGGTGCATCAGCCATGACCTCACATTTGGCTTGAGTGCCAAAGGGAAGTAATTGGCGAACACCTTCTCATCTCTTCCCCAAGCGGCTTGAACAGTGATAGTGTAGATGCTCGAGAACTCTGCCAGGTTCAGCCTTCCATCATACTTCTCTGGTATTTCTGGCTTGAAAACGCGGGCAGATGGCCAACGGACTTGCCGCAGCTCACGAGTGAAGGCAGGACACCCGACCTCGAAAGGTAGGTATCCGCCTTCACTAGGCGCGGGTTCGTCGATGTCCAGGCCATTGCGCCTGTCGGATTGGCGGCGGGTCTCGCGGCGTCATTCTATGGTGACGCGCGCATCTTCTCTCCACCGATCCTCCAGGACCTGCCCCTGATCCGGACGGGCCCGAGGGTCAGATGAAGCCATCGATACCTCGTCGGGCTCCTGGTTGCGTGGTTCTGGTTGCAGCCTCTATGCTGGCTGTCGCGGACGGGACTGCACCATTGGAGTGGCCCCCTCAGCACGGTCAGCAGCTCGGGCCGTGGCTATCGCTTGCTAGTGCCGTGGTGGGTCCGCCCACTGTGAACCTCCTGCTTAAGCAAAACCAATTAAAGTCTGAATGGTGGCTCTCCACTCATCCATTTGATCGGCTGCGGTGGGAGTCTTAGTAGGAGTTGGGCTCGCGCCATGGCTTCCGAAGCGGTGCTTGGCATAGACGAAGACGTAGACCGCGACGTCGCTCGGCTCCTGCCAGTACCAGTGGCGGCGGCGCCATGCTCTCGTCACCGCTAGCCAGCCGCCACGATGGTATGGTGGCGAGAAGGGTGCGCCTGGGGGTTGACGGCCCCATTCGGCACTTCGCCTTGGTCACCCCGCCCTGGGGAAAGCGCTTGCCCCGCCGTTGAGCCCGTAGTAGGGACAGCCAGGGGGTCGCGGTTCGCACCAGAGCGAGCATTGTCGCTGCGGCTGTGTCCTCCAGCATGGTGGGGAGGTGGAGACTGAACATTCTCCCCACCCGTGCCTTGTGGAGCATGGCCATCCAGATGTTGTTGATGCCGCCCTCCTCCGGCGTTTTCTGCTCCCGCCTCGGCCGCCGGGGGAATGATGACAGCGCCGCCTACGCTGGTCACGTTCCCCATGGCGTTCGCGTCCCCCGACGCCACTGCAGCCCCCACAGTATCGCTGGCTGCATGGGAGGGGCCCTTCAAGGTTGAAGGGTGAGCTGTCACGTTGGGCTTCTTCTTGGGCGCCATGGATGATGAGGAAGACAATGACGAAGATCGAAGCGCTGATCACAACCTCGGGTTTGCGCATGCACGCCCCCCTACCTGGCGCGCCAAAGATGTCATGGTAGAACACGACCACCTATGGGGACATCGGCCCCTTTGTGGTTCGGCAGGGGGGAGGTCGCATCGCACAAAGAACGGAGGCCATGGGACAGCACGGCAGTGATGACGCTGGTGGTTTTTACCCAGGTTCAGGCCGCTGAGAAGCATAAAACCCTACTCCTTCTTTGGTGGATTGATGGAGGGACCATAAAGAACACGCGGCGCTCAAGCCCGGCACGGTCGCCTTGGGGAGAGTAGCTACACGTGTATGAGTACACGAGGGTCCAAATCCTTTCTAAGGTTGCCACAGTCCTCCTTTTATAGGCTAAGGGGTTACCACAATGGCAAAACGGTCATTATCCAGTGATTGGATAGCTAACAGTGCTATCATACCTAACTCTGGCAGTTAGGACAAAGTGCATTAAATGCACTGCTAGGTGTCACACTGTGGATGCAGCCCGGCAGGCATGCCGCGCCGCTTAGTCATCTTCCACCTGTCTGCTTGACACGCCTCTGGACGGGTGTCATATAGAGGTGATCTTCCTTCTAAATAGCTGCCACGTGCCAAATGACAGCCACTTAGCTATCTAGGGGCTCGAAACCACACCGATGGATGACTTGCGTTGCGATGCGGTGGAGCGATGGAGTCTTGGCAGGGATGAAGGCCGCCAGCGGCCCCGGCAAGCCTGCCGGGGAAGTCTTGGGACTTGTCTTTGGGGTGGCCTTGACCTAACCAGGCTTGCCTGCCTGGTAAAGGAGGCTTTTCATTAGTGATATCTTGTTCTCTTGGCTTGACTTGGTCTTCTTGATCCGCCCCTTGATTCCTCTAAGGTCTATCTCTCTGGCTTGGTTCTGTCTTGAATGCTTGGTGGAGTTTGCATCTCTGCCATTGAGCCTGTGTACAGTCCGGGCAACAGATGTGAAGGTTTGTTGCATCGACACACTTATAACAATACAATATACCAAGAATACAATATAACATTGAATATGCTTACCAGAGATCCAAAATAAAGAGTTTCACTTGAAATATTAGTTGATAGTAGGAAATTGAACATTGAAGAAGAACCGAAGTGTCCAGATTATGAATAAAGTATAAGCGATGGCAAGAAAATGCAACACTAGTTCTTGATTGCCTACAAATCAAAATAAACAAAACCACTTTGTAACATATTAATTACAGTTGTGCAATAATAAGTCCGATAAACCAAGGGATAGACAATATGTTTTCTTGTCTCCATTTTTTGAGAGAGCTCACAAATATTACTTAAACCAGAGGAGCGATCGTCTGCTCGGGCACAACAATGTAAAGATGAAGGTCATGTCTAAGGTCCCTGAGTTCTCCATCATCAAAATATTTTGGATAAAATTTAGCAAGACTCATCAAATGCACTGTGTTGAAATCATGAAATAATTCATTTGGGCTCAAAGTCGCCGAGCGAACAAGCAGTTCAGATTTTTTTTCTCCGTGAAGCTATTATCAAGTTCTTGAAGCAACCAATCAATAACATCATTAAAACAATCCACTTAAGAATAAGTATGAGGTTGAGAAGGCCCATTGGCCAAATATTTCCTTCTTACCAAATCTAGCTGATTTGGATGGTACTCATCAATGCTTCTCCTTTTACCTCGATCAAATTTAATTTCTTCTTCCCAATTGATCTCTTCTTCAGCTTGAAAATGAATTCCTTGTATTATTGGCAGAACTCCATATCTGGAGGCATCATTTTGTCCATGTGGTGATTGTGGGGCCGGGACATCAATCTGTTCATGCGGTGAGGCATTACTTTGTCCATCTAATGGTGGCGGGACAGAGACATCATTCTGATTATGTTCGTGTGACGGACCAACATTTTCATCTTGCACTGAGGTTCTCCTATTTTTTAGAAACTTTCCATAAACCGAGCTTCACCTGAAATTTGTAATTTATTCAGATAATTAAAATTTGCAAGGACGAAAAGAACTATGGATCATGTGTACACACAGAATACTTGAATGTAACATAAAACTTACTTGATATTGTGCTGGCGTCCTAGAGTGTTGCAATATTGGTCTCCACTGGGTGCACAATTATTTAAAATAGTCCAATTATGCAATACAATCAAAATCTCTAGTCTTATTCAGTAGCACTAATTCCTTAGGGTTAGAGAAAAATCAATAATTAGAACCGGATATGCAATAGAGGCTGAGGCACACCGTATTGGGTTTGGGGACTGATACAGCATACATGTTCCTTCTTTTCTTCACTGATTCGACGACTTGCCGTGATATGGCGATAGGCTGTGAGTACGGCGTACGGGGGGATACAGACGAAAGCGAAAGGTCAAGGCCTCCAGGGCACAAAGCGCAGCGTGGAGCAGACAAACAGGAAAGCACGCATCAATCTATTGATCGATCGATCTACGCGCATCTAGACAAGTTGGACTGGGCCTTCGTCATGCGCCGGGCTGCATTTGCGTTGTGCTGGGTGGAGCCTGGTTGTATGGGTGTCCCTCTAGAAAAATTAGGGGTGTCCCAGTGTACATGGGCTCTATAGTTATAAGGTAAGACATTTCTTTACCCGGTGTCCTGTGCTACCTGCTGGCACAACGTGGGCTTGTCCCTGTCTCTAATGCATAACCCCAAAAAGATAGTGGTAAATCGGTAAGAGACATCATAGAGCGCACCATATCTAATAAAGTACGGTAACGACGTTTGAACACACCATTACGCTGTGGTGTTCCAGGTGGCGTGAGTTGTGAAACAATTCCACATTGTTTTAAATGAAGGCCAAACTCGTAACTCAAATATTCGCCATCGCGATCAGATCCTAGAAACTTTATTTTCTTGTTATGATGATTCTCCACTTCACTCTGAAATTCTTTGAACTTTTCAAATGTTTTATACTTGTGTTTCATCAAGTAGATATACCCATACCTACTCAAATCATCTGTGAAGGTCAGAAATTAATGATACCCGCCGCGTGCCTCAACACTCATCGGATCGCATACATCGGTATGTATTATTTCCAATAAGTCATTAGCTCGCTCCATTGTTCCGGTGAACGGAGTTTTAGTCATCTTGCCCATGAGGCATGGTTCGCAAGTATCAAATGATTCATAATCAAGTGATTCCAAAAGTCCATCCGTATGGAGTTTCTTCATGCGCTTTACACCAATATGACCTAAACGGCAGTGCCACAAGTATGTTGCACTATCATTATCAACTTTGCATCTTTTGGCATCAATATTATGAATATGTGTATCACTACGATCGAGATTCAACAAGAATAAACCATTCATCACGGGTGCATGACCATAAAAGATATTACTCATATAAATAGAACAACCATTATTCTCTGATTTAAATGAATAACCGTCTCACAATAAACAAGATCTAGATATAATGTTCATGCTCAACGCTGGCACCAAATAACAATTATTGAGGTCTAAAACTAATCCCGAAGGTAGATGTAGAGGCAGCGTGCCGACGGCAATCACATCGACCTTGGAACCATTCCCGACGCGCATCTTCACCTCGTCCTTAGCCAATCTTCGTTTATTACGTTGCTCCTGTTTGGAGTTACAAATATGAGCAACTGAACAAGTATCAAATACCCAGGCGCTACTACGAGCATTAGTAAGGTACACATCAATAACATGTATATCAAATATACCTTTGTTCACTTTGCCATCCTTCTTATCCGCCAAGTATTTGGGGCAGTTTCGCTTCCAGTGACCATTCCCTTTGCAGTAGAAGCACTTAGTTTCAGTCTTGGGTCCAGCTTTGGGCTTCTTCCCGGGAGCAGCAACTTTCTTGCCATTCTTCTTGAAGTTCCCTTTCTTTCCCTTGCCCTTTTTCTTGAAACTAGTGGTCTTGTTAACCATCAACACTTGATGCTCCTTCTTGATTTCTACCTCTGCGGCCTTAAGCATTCTGAAGAGCTCGGGAATAATTTTTGTCATCCCTTGCATATTATAGTTCATCACGAAGCCTTTGTAGCTTGGTGGAAGTGACTGAAGAACTCTGTCAATAACACTATCAACTGGGAGTTCAACTCCCAGCTGAGTCAAGTGGTTATGATACCCAGACATTTTGAGTATGTGTTCACTGACAGAACTATTCTCCTCCATCTTGCAGCTATAGAACTTGTTGGAGAGTTCATATCTCTCAACCCGGGCATTTTCTTGAAATATTAACTTCAAATCTTGGAACATCTCATATGCTCCATGACGTTCAAAACGTCTTTGAAGTCCCAGTTCTAAGCTGTAAAGCATGGCACACTGAACTATTGAGTAGTCATCAGATCAAGCCCGCCAGACATTCATAACATCTATAGTAGCTCCCGTAGCAGGTCTATCACCTAGCGGTGCATCAAGGACATAATTCTTCTGTGCAGCAATGAGGATAATCCTCAAGTTATGGACCCAATCCATGTAGTTGCTACCATCATCTTTCAACTTAGCTTTCTCTAGGAACGCATTAAAATTCAAGGGAACGGTAGCACGGGCCATTGATCTACAACATAGATATGCAAAACTATTAAGACTAAGTTCATAATAAATTAAGTTCAATTAATCAAATTACTAATGAACTCCCACTTAAATAAACATCCCTCAAGTTATCTAAGTGATACATGATCCAAATCAACTAACCCATGTCCGATCATCACGTGAGATGGGGTAGTCATCAATGGTGAACATCTCTATGTTGATCATATCTACTATATGACTGACGTTCGACCTTTCGGTCTCCAGTGTTCTGAGACCATGTCTGTACATGTTAGGCTCGTCAAGTTTAACCCAAGTATTCTGCATGTGCAAAACTATCTTACACCCGTTGTATGTGAACGTAGAGTCTATCACACCCGATCATCACGAGGTGCTTCGAAACGATGAACTTTGGCAACGGTGCATACTCGGGGAGAACACTTTTATCTTGAAATTTAGTGAAGGGATCATCTTATAATGCTATCGCCGTTCTAAGCAAAATAAGATGCATAAAGGATAAACATCACATGCAATCAATATGTGACATGATATGGCCATCATCATCTTGTGCTTTTGATCTCCATCTCCAAAGCATCGTCATGATCTCCATCATCACCGGCTCGAGACCTTGATCTCCATCGTTGCGTCGGGGTCGTCTCGCCAACTATTGCTTCTACAACTATTGCTAACTCATAGCGATAAAGTAAAGCAATTACATGGCGCTTGCACTTCATACAATAATTAAGAGACAACCCTATGGCTCCTGCCGGTTGTCGATATTACAAAACATGATCATCTCATACATCAACATATATCACATCATACCTTGACCATATCACATCACAACATGCCCTGCAAAAAACAAGTTACACGTCCCCTACTTTGTTGTTGCAAGTTTTACATGGCTGCTATGGGCTTCTAGCAAGAGCCATTCTTAGCTACGCAAAAACCACAAAGGTGATTATCAAGTTTGCTATTTTAACCTTCTTCAAGGACCGGCCGTAGTCAAATTCGATTCAACTAAAGTAGGAGAAACAAACACCCGCCAGCCACCTTTATGCAAAACAAGTTGCATGTTAGTCGGTGGAACGGTCTCATGTGCGTTGACATGTAAGGTTGGTCTGGGCCGCTTCATCCCACAATACCGCCGAATCAAAATAAGATGTCGGTGGTAAGCAGTATGACCATCACCGCCCACAACTCCTTTGTGTTCTACTCATGCATATCATCTACGCATAGACCTGGCTCGGATGCCACTGTTGGGGAACGTTGCATGGAAAACAATTTTTTTTCTTCGCACACGCAAGATCTATCTATGGAGATGCATAGCAACGAGAGGGGAGAGTGTGTCTACGTATCCTCGTAGACCGTAAGCGGAAGTGTTTAGTAACGCAGTTTATGTAGCCGAACTTCTTCGCGATCCAACCTATCAAGTACCGAACGTACAACACCTCCGAGTTCAGCACATGTTCAGCTCGGTGACGTCCTCGCCTTGTTGATCCAGCAAGACGGGCGAAGTAGTAGATAGGTTCCAGCAGCACGATGGCATGGTGACGGTGGTGGTGATGCTATCTCCGCAGGGCTTCGCCTAAGCACTCCGAAAATATGACCGAGGGACGAAACTGTGGAGAGGGGCGCCGCACAAGGCTAAGAGATTGTCGTGGCCTTTGTGTGGTGCCCCTTCCCTCATATATATAGGTTGGGGGAGGGGAGGCAGCTAGGAGGCGCCCCAAGGGTGGCCGCCGACCCCCTTGGGCTCCTGCCCTGTGGCTCCCCCTTGTTTGCACAAGGGGGGAAGGAAAGGGGAGGAGAGGGAAGGAAGGGGGAGGCAGACTCCCCCTTTTCCTTCTCTTCCCAAGGGTTGTGGCCTTAGGAGGGGCGCGCCAGCCCCTTGTGGGCTGGTGTGTCCCCCCCCTTTGGCCCATATGGCCCATTAACCTCCCGGGGGTTTCTGGAACCCCTTCCGGTGATCCGATGACTACCCGGTACCTCCCGAAACTCTTCCAGTGTCCCAATAGCATCGTCCTCTATATCAATCTTTACCTCCGGACCATTCCGGAGCTCCTCGTCATATCCGTGATCTCATCTGGGACTCCAAACAACATTCGGTAACCAAATCACATAACTCATATAACATTATATCGTCAATGAACGTTAAGCGTGCGGACCCTACGGGTTCGAGAACTATGTAGACATGACCGAGACACCTCTCCGGTCAATAACCAATAGTGGAACCTGGATGCCCATATTGGTTCCTACATATTCTACGAAGATCGTTATCGGTCGAACCTTACGACAACATACGTAATTCCCTTTGTCTATCGGTATGTTACTTGCCCGAGATTCAATCGTCGGTATCTTCATATCTAGTTCAATCTCGTTACCGTCAAGTCTCTTTATTCATTCCGTAATACATCATCTCGTAACTAACTCCTTAGTCACTTTGCTTGCAAGCTTCTTGTGATGTGTATTACCGAGAGGGCCCAGAGATACCTCTCCGATACACGGTGTGACAAATCCCAATCTCGATTCACGCCAACTCAACAGACACCTTCGGAGATACCTGTAGAGCATCTTTATGATCTCCCAGTTACGTTGTGATGTTTGATCGCACAGAAGGTATTCCTCCGGTATCCGGGAGTTGCATGATCTCATGGTCGAAGGAAAATGTATTTGACATTAAGAAAGCAGTAGCAATAAACTGAGCGATCATATGCTAAGCTAACGGATGGGTCTTGTCCATCACATCATTCTCCTAATGATGTGATCCCGTTATCAAATGACAACTCATGTCTATGGTTAGGAAACCTTAACAATCTTTGATTAACGAGCTAGTCTAGTAGAGGCTCACTAGGGACACGGTATTTGTTTATGTATCCACACATGTATTTAAGTTTCCGGTCAATACAATTCTAGCATGAATAATAAACCTTTATCATGATTTAGGAAATATAATAAGAACCATTTTATTATTGCCTCTAGGGCATATTTCCATCACCCGAAGGAGCAAGACGACGTTAATTTACCAAAGGACCGGTGTATAAATTTTAGTTTCTTCAATGATGACCTTGTAAGGCTTGGCCAATTTTCCTTTTCAAAAAAACACTCATTCACTAGGGGAGGTAGGATTGATTGAACGCTTCCATTTGCTCAGAAAAAAAGGAAAAAAAAAAGAAAACCTCCAGTGCTAACTCCAAAACCAAAAAAACTAGGACAATGCCTGTGCATTGCTACGGGGAGAAGGTGAAAAATGTCTCTAGCACATTACAACAAGTACTAAAATTTCTCTTCCTGCACCTCACTTTTTCATCGACCTCTGTGATTGCCAAGTAGGCTTAAGTTTTGAAGATCAAATAGGAAGGTCAAACTGAAAAACCTAACTGTTGTTAATTCGGCAAGGCTTGAGACCACTACAAAAAAATGCACTTCCGTGATGATACGTGTTTGTCACAGTAGTTCACGTTTTCTGTCATGCATGTACATCCATGACGATTTTATGACAGAATCAAGATAGTCATACCTGTGCTGTCGTAGAAGTGTTCCATGACAATACCAAAATTATCATCACGGAAGTGTCGACTTCCATGACGATAAATGGCGCGTCATGGAAGTGCTTTCGTCAAGGGTAACTAACACATGGCATCCACCGTAACGGGTCGCCGTTAAGCTATCGGGTTCCGGTTTGGATCCGATAACCCATTAACAGCCAGGACCAATGGGGATTTTCCATGTGTAAAATCATCATTGGCCGGAGGAAACACGTGTCGGCTCCTCGGTGGGCCAGATGTCGTCCATCAAATGGAGGAGACGTGCCTATGATACATCGACATGTGGCAGGGCCCAACAGAGGCCCATATAGGTTAAAAAGGCTGGCCCAGTCAAAGGCCCGTAGTATTTACTCAGGTACTAGTGGGCAAGCCCACTAACGGCCTGCTTAAACATGGCCCATTTACGGCCCAAAGCCAGATCTGGCCCGTTAATTGTTCGCCGAGTATTTGGGCCCAATTACGGCCCAGTGACATTTCGGCCTATTAGAAGCCCGATGTAGACATGGGCCCATTTCAGCCCGGTGTGTCTTTCAGCCTGGGAATGGCCCGTGCTGCCCATGGGCCATATATGGTCCGACGCGACATCCGTCCCACTAATGGCCCGTGATCAAGGTGGCAACAATTCAGCCCAACGTGACTTTGGGCCTGTTAAAGTCCTGTCGTATAATTCGGCCCGTTGATGCCTCTACTAAGCTTTCGGCCTCTTAAAGGCCCATGATATAAGTGGGCCAACTAACGCCCGAGATATGTTTCGGCCTGGAATGGCCCGTCATATAACTGGGCCAATAATGGCCCGGTCTACATTTCAGCCTACTAAAGGCCCATGGACGTCTATAGAAATTTGAGGCCCAACATGCATTTCGTCCTGCTAAAGGCCCATGGTATCTTCTGGACCGTAATAGGCCAGAAGAATATTCAGCCTGTTAATGGTCCGAAGCTACATGGGCCCAACTAAGCGCTAGGTCCACTAAAGGCCCAACTAAACTTTGGGCTGAATGTAGGACCGTGTAAGTTGTGGGCCTGGCACAAAGTGTGAAGGCCCCAATGGCCTTTCAGGCTCAAGAAAGTTGCAGGCCAGCCAAATTGTGGCCCGCTAAAATGCAGGCTCATTAGAGGCGAATGTTTTGGCCCGGTCGCCTACATCAGATTTTTGCCATTTTTTTCAGATAGCGAATGATGGCATATACGGTAACTAGTAGGAATTAAGAACAAACCTACTCTATACAATAAAGAAATTATGGCATAGTAACTTAGAATAAACCTACACTATACAATAAAGGATTTATGGTATATTACATCCACTGGGCATCGAAGTTCGCCACCAGTGATCATAAAGCGCAACGAAGAAGCAGATTACAAAAACTGGGCGCCATTTCAACGTAACAAAATAATACTGAACCAAGACCACTTCCAGGACAGTTCAAGAAAGGTTAGCCTTGTGCGGGAGCTGCTGCGCAAGCTGCTGAGCAAGGCCATGAGACTGGCCTAGCATGTCGGTCATAGCTTCCAGCTGTAGCTATTTAGCAATGAGGTTCTCATTGGTGTTCTCCGCGATCTTCCTTAGAGATAGGACTTCAAGTCGAAGTTGAATTGCAGAATGCCTTTCTGCTTGAACTTGGGACTGAAGAAGTCGAACTGATTTAGACAACGAATTCTGTGAGCTTGTCTGACTGCTAGTCTAACGTAACTTGAACACTGCATGAAGACATGACTTTGGGGTTGTCTCGCTATCTTCAAGATGTTTTGCCTTCTTTGCTGCAATATATGCTGGGTTTGTCTCACAGCCTTCAGCAGACTTGTGCATGCCATCAGGCATATCACCCTGAAACAAGCAGAGAGATAACAGGTTTTGCACGTGTATAAACAAAGATGGTAATTGTGCTGTCAATTCCATCCAATTTCAAATTAGAAAATAAAGAGTCAGTTCAAAATGTCAATAGCATAATTTGGCATTGTTCATAATGCGGGGAGCTTCACCACACTACTGGATTACCATGTCAACAAAACAATCATAGATGAAGGGCAAAGACAATCATTGTATCTATTTTGGTTAATGTGCATGGCATGTTGTTCATATCATCAGCCACATCAGTAAGATAAAACAGGAGATGACAAGGTGCAAACGTGGGCGGCTTCACCACACACTGCATTATAGATCCACAAAATAAAGTATACATATAGGGAGTATTGAGTAATGTGCATGGTATGAATAAGGAATTTTGTTTTACAACTAAAAATTGGAACTTACAGTTGTTGCGAACATGCATTTTGATAGAAACAACAAACTAAACACCAGTTGATGATAGGGAGTATGAGCAAATTAAACAACAGTTGACGATAAAGGCTTTAGAAGGACTGACTTACATTAACAGTTAACACCAGCTCTATAATGCCCTTCTCCATGTCAAGGGAAGCATAACTCAAGAATTTTAGCACAGAAACTTCTTCACAAGCATTGCCTGTACTCTGCGTTTTGTAGAGAGTAATTATAGATATGATAATACTGGAAGGGATAGAGGATAATGAAGATAAGATGCAGATTGATGCTACATAATCAACTACCAATCCCTGTAAGTACAAGTGTTACAGGACAAAATATACTGACAAGAGCAATGGGCTACACTTCTGCACTGGCATTGTCTGTGTATTCAACTTTTTGGTAAGATTAAATATAGATCTGATATTTTTAAGTAAATGGTGGGAGAGGGAGATAAGATGTAGAATGCTACACAATGAACCAATCCCTCCTTCCCATAATATAAGAGTGTTTTGTACACTGGTGTACTGTACAAAACGGTCTTATATTATGGGACGGAGGGAGTAGCTGTTAATGTAAGTACTGTGATAGACGACGTTTAGTCCTTACAAGAGGACTGCAGAGCTAAACCTCTTCAAAAGCATTGGGTTGATTCTAAATTTATGTAAGAGTCGATACAGATCATATAATGTCCACCAAATGGAGGATAACGAGGCTAATATGTGCAGTGATGCTACATAATCAACTAGCTATGAAAGTAAGTATGGTCATACAGGGCAAGAGGTACTCACAAGAGTAATGGAGTGTGCAGTATAGTTGCGAGATTCTGTGGTCCCTTGAGAATGAATGTTCTTCTGCAAACAGTTTTCGTACAAGTGAGACGATAAGGCACATGCAGAAATGTAGTTCAAATTGTGATGTGATATCATAGACAGTACCTTACGCTACAGATGAGACCAATGTGTAACAAGATTATTCTAGTCACTGTCTCATAAATGTAGCACCAGAGACTTTACAGAAATTTCATTTAGAGGCTTGCCATCGAAGTGTGCTTGCCTCAGGTAGGAACGATACTTCACCAACGAGTGCTTGAAAAGCGCAACCAACCCTTGCTTGTCTTGACTATCCAGTTTGGTCCTCGCCTATTTAAAAGAATGAAATCTTGTGTCTTCTGTCAGCAGAAACATATGCACTAATTACCATGAATAACATTAGTACATTACTTACACGTAAGTTGTGGAGGAAGATTGGAAATTGTTGTGTGTCTGTGGTATAATCTTTCCATGAAGGAAAGATGCGCACAAAGTTCCCGACAACAATATAAGCTTCGTCTTCTAAACTGGGAAGATGTGGAGTAGGGGTCCTATTTGCTGCAATTGGGGCTCTCTCTCGTTCAAAAAGGGATTTGGCAACTGGATTTGGTGTACTCTTTGCTGGAATGGGGGGTTTTGCGTCGTAGAGCTGGTGCTATGTCAACTGGCATCATCATACTGTTTGCTGCAGTTGGGGTCTGCTGAGTTGGGGCATCAGAGATGACCAGTGTAGTAGGGCTAGAGTTGGGGCCGTGTTTTGTGGCTCTGGTGATATTGCAACTACAAGGCTATTTGATTTATCAGGTGTCACTACCTTTTCCAAATACTTTGTTCGTGCTCCTCCCCGATCGGCAATTGCCCTCTTCCTTTTGAACGTCTGATACACAAGAACATCATTTGAATGGATAAATATGGTATGATGACAGATGGAATATGTACTGAAAATGGATAGGCAAGGCGTATTCACATACACGATGTGTAAACTAAGCTAATGGCAGCGCAACAACGTAGAAGCAATGTAAAGCATCAGTTGCAAGATATGTGCGACCAATATAACCTTGGAAAGTTAGAGCAAGCACCTTGATGGGTGAATAAGATAGGGCATCTGCCTCTGACTCCTCCACTAGGGAGCTACATTGACTTTGGTCTCCCTCTAGCTCAGAATCATTGTTAGGATCATATTCTGAGCACGAATCTGTAGGTGGAGAGCATTTGCATTGCATTGCATCCAGACTTGATTTCAGTCCCTTAATGCCAAGTTTGACAGCCATCGCATTGTTCTGCTTTATTCTTTTCATGCGCGCAAGCTCATAATCATTATGATGTTGTTCAGTATCTGAGATTCATGAAAACAAAAAAAGTAGTCAGATTATCTATGGAATGCATTGCGGATTCAACTCGGAGAGTGTCTCCCTACAAACCCCTACATATACAAAGTTCATCCCCCAACCATGCTGACCAGACCACACACAGAAATACAAACCTCTTATGTCTCTATAACAGGCGGACACACATTTCAAAACTGAAGTAGGAACATTAGAATCATATCAAATTCGTATTTGAACAAAGAAACTAAGGAATTATGAGTGGCATAATGTTTAGCTTCTAGGCTGGAGTGCTGGTAGTGCGACACAAAGCAAGTAGGCAGATTGTATTCCATGTAAAAGATCATAGTCTATGTAAAAGGTGGATATGGCACTTTCTTTCTATACAACGCAGTGTTCGTTGCCCACACATGATGGAAGAGATCACACAGAGAAATACTATTCACTCATGTCTGCGGTTCCAGTATTTTGAAACAGGGTGGTCCACCCTAAAAGAGTATTGACAACAAATATGACAAGGCAAGCATAGAGGTAGTGAATCAATCATTACTTGTGAGCTTACTAGGACAAGTATGCAGAATTGTAACTGCAGTAAGAGATCGTCCAAAATCTGAATCAAGAAGTTGGTCTAGCACTTATTGTTTGCAACTAATTGACATGAATAATTGGATATCATATCGAATGAGTAAGAAAGACAAGTAAAATTGTCAACAAACCTGTCCTACAGTAGTAATCAGGGTTAATGTCACTATGACCAACAATCCAACATGACTAGTGTCTGTTCCTAGGGCCAGAGTTTTGAAACCCTATGAACTTTACAGGTACTAAAGATTACTGAAATATCTGAACCATTAAGTGTAGGTAGCACTCAGTACACAACAAACCCTAATGACAGTCATGCCTAATGAGTAATGAGTCAATTAGAAAATGGGTGATGAGGAGTGGCTGCTGAGTGTTGAGGACGTATCTCAGGATAAATCGGGTTGGCTTAGTGGGTGCTGCATGCTTGAGCCCTGAACGGACCGGGAAGGTAGGCACGGCGGCACGCCTGGGCAGCGGTGATGCTGTTGGGAGAGCGGCTCCTGACCTCCTGTTAGTCCGGCATCTCCTCCTAGAGTCATGCCGTCCGGGGACGGCAAGTCGCCGGCGAGGCAGGCGGCTGGGGGCTAGTAGAGATCGGAAGCGCAGCAGAATAGAGGGGAATCGGGGTTTGGGCCGACCCAAAATCCCAGGGTTGGCCGCGGCCCACCGTGGGCACCCTGTAGATCCACACCCCAGCGGCGTACATGTTTTTTCGAAACTAAATTAGGAACATTTAGCTGACCAATTAAACGACTTTGTTTTAATAATATCAGATTTGTATTTGAACAACTAAGCTTGTTTAGCTTGATGCGTGGAGCAGTGCTATTATGACACGAATCACGTAGGCTGATCATATAGTGATCATAAAAGGGGGGAAACCCTAAGCATGATCAATTAAACCCTATTATGACTGTGCCATGGCTGATTTGAAGTTGCAAACCGCAGAAATGCTATTTAGTAACCATTGTTTGCTTCGAACTAAGAACTAAATTCTAAGAGCTGAAAAGAAAGTACAGTAACCAAGTAACCATCTATTTTTTGGTCGAGATCAAAAAGTTGAGCAGATATGAAGTAGTACCACCTCTCTTGTGGCGCCGTGTAGGCATCGGGGGTGCGATGGTTGTCGGTGGCGTTGAAGAAGATCTGTGATGGTAGACGGGTGCATCGGGGGATAAGCCCCGCTACGGTGGATGAGAAGGTCGTGGGAGCGGCCTCGGCAAGGAGGACGATGGCGCAGATGAAGCGAGAGGATGTGATGCAAGGCTCCTGGTCCATCACCGAGGATGAGAAAATGTCCATCTCTAGCAGTGGACGATGCGGTATTGGTAGGTGCTCTGGCAAGGTGGAGGACGGCGGCGATGGATGGGGTGGACAATAGCGGCGATGGATGGGGTGGCGGACGGAGGAGGCTGGTGTGGGGATGGTGTTCTATCGCGGACGGTGTATGAATGGGAAAATGGAGGGAGAGGTACAGGGAACCATATTTTTGGGACGCGCCTGTCTGAAATATGGGAAAGTTACGAACTTAGCCCCCGTCTAAAATTTGGACGTCTCGTCGGTTGGGAATAGGACGGTAATCTCGCATCTCCCCAATATTTGCCAGGGCGATTTTGGGCGAGGAGAGGGTGTTTTGGCGCCCACGGTTGGCGCCCACGGTGTATGAACGGGGCTGACAGGGAGGGCAGTTGTGTCACGTCTGAGTGAAGTTATAAACCTGCCCCTATTAAAAATATTTGCCTACATCGATTTTGGCCGAGTCGAGTTTGTTTTGCCGCCCACCATGTATGAATGGGGAAATGGAGGGAGAGACAGAGGTATTTCAGATGAGCTTTAATCAAATGTGTTTTGCCGCCCACGTTTGGGGCCCACCGTGTCTGAATGGGCTCAGAGGCGGTCGTGTCACGTCTAAATGAAGTTACTAACCTACCCCTATTGAGAGCAGTGGAAATCGGGCCGATGGATTGTCTGTGCAAGGGGTCTATAGTAATTTCCATCTCGCAAACACTGGCTTCGGGCAGCCGACGTGGGAGTGGATATTTTGCCGCTTCTTTCAAATTTTGGGGCAATAAGCATTCATGTTTACCCTGGCAACTAAATTCGAATCCATTTTGTATTCTTATACAAATCTTTATAAATCATTCTATGCTTTTTATATATCTTCAAAAGAACAACAAAGATGTATTCCACTATCATATATGAATATGATTTACAAATGTCGATACTCGAATTCAGAAGGTAGAATCCAGTTTAAGGTGAATTCAAATATTTGAAACCACTTTATGTCCAACTCAAGTGTAACATGTATGACACACGCAGCATATAGTGTACTCCCATTTAGATATGTACACAAGCGATGTCTCAAGATTCAAAATACTGAGTCAATCAACCAATAATCTACAAAACTAACAGACATATAAACACTTATAGAGTATATGGATCAATAATATCAACTAACATACATACTTTTTTTTGCTAGAAGAGCATCATTTTTTTAGCAAAGCTAGTACAGCATCTTGGCCCTTTCAGATGCGTGCCACTTAAGGACCATCTATACTACTATTATTGCTGAATGCACATTCAGCCCGATTGGCGTATTTGTAGGTCTAGCATAGCAATCAAAATGAAATGTCTCAGAGTCTTATCAATTAATACAGACTCGTGCTAAAAAAAATTACAAACCAAAAAACAAAAAACAATTATTACATGATCCCTAAAACAAATGGTTTGATCGATTACATGAACAAACAACACAAAGGTTATTCAACGATGGAAAAAACATTTCACCTTTGATTTACCAAGTGGGAACTTAATTTCCTTTTTTCCTTCGGGACCTTAATAATGCGGTCAGTCTCAGCTTGCTTCGTTTTGAAATCCACCAAATATTTAATGGTTGTCTTGAGTACTGCTTGTGATTGTGCTGTTTGCTTCCTCAACATGTCAACTTCATCTCTAAGTGCAGAAGCAGAATCTCTTTCTACCAATAGTTTAGCCTCTAGAGCATTAGTAGTTGGCAATTCCTGATGCACGATTGGGTCGGTGCCACTGCTATGGGATGATACAACGTCCATGGGGCTAACCTATTTTTCCATTAATGTTCCGATTGGATTTCGAAAAGTTGAAGTTAGCAAAACATCTCAACTGGGAGTTAGAACAGCAAACCAGTCGATCAAACAAGGAATTAAAGAGTTTCGATTGGATGCTGAAAAGTAGTTATTAACATCATTGTAACCGGTTGCAGCAGCAAAGCAGTTAAACAAAAAAGTTTTGCAAAAGGTACCTGTTGCGGCATTGGAGTTTCTCTTGGATCCTGAAAAGTTGAGTAGCCAGTAACGTGATTAGAGCAACCGGTTGCAGCAACAAAGCAGTTAAACAAACAAGTTTTGCAAAAGGAACCTGTTGCAGCATTGGAGTTTCTCTTGGATCTTGAAAAGTTGAGTAGTCAGTAACTTGATTAGAGCAACAAGTTACAGAAGCAAACCTATTACAAAAATATATTTTTGAAAATGTTACTGCTGTGCAATTGGACTTCCAATTGGATCCTGAAAACTTGAAGTTGGTAAGATGATTATATCAACAAGTTACATCAACAAACCAGGTAAAGAAGGAAGTTTTCGAAAACATACCTTTTGTGCCAACTGAGTTTCAGTTGGATCCTGCAAACTTGAATGTTAGCAATCATAAATAAAGTGTTGCAAAAGCCATAAGAAACTAACATCAAACTAGTAAAACTAACCAGTTTTGGCAACGTATTTAATTACACATAAACTAGTAAAACTAACAAGTTCTTGGCAACGTATTAAAGTAACAAGTCGGTACCGTTTACTAGCAACACAGACATCTGTAAATATCTTTGATGTAAGCACAATGATCCGACTATATATATATATATATATTATATATATATATATATATATATATATATATATAAAAATATATATATATATATATATATCAAACCTGACAGTTGTCTGTCTATGAGCATGCAAACATTACTAGTGCTACAAATGATAACATCAAACCATTTAAACAAATAGGGTATCAGAACGTAAATTACACATTAATTTTGCTGCACCCTAGAAGTACATATGACCAGCTATCTATGTGCTTAAGTAGCTATTTAAGTTCAGGCAAACAAGTAATTCTTAACACTAAGTATCAAACACATAGATAGGCGCAGTCTATAATAGAATTAACAGGCTATGGCATTATGTAATCAGTAGCAAACTAAATTAAGCCAAGCAACGTAATTGAACAATTTTGCAATCAGTGGCTAACTAAAATTCTGAGAAGCAGGTAACTGAACTTATGCTAGCTCTTTGTACAGGGACACTGCAACTTCTTCTTCGCTTACAAGGTTCTACGAAGGAGTCCATGGCATCAATTGCTTGGATACGCAGTCCCAATACTTCTTTCTTCCCACATTGCATTGGTAAGTCGAATGGTTAATTTGATAAGATGGTGCGTCCCTGATATGTTATATGAGGACGTGTTGTCAGACTAGTTGTAGCAACACACATCACACTGGCTTTTACTGTATATTTCATGTGATTACATTTGGCATATCGAGATCTAAGCAATCTACAATAGGATGAAAAGACTGGCATCCTTCACATTATTGGCGAACTCAGTTCATAGAAACAAGCAATTCAACCATTCTGTGGGTAAATCAAAAGCACCACTGGAATATTTTTCACTACCCCAATCATACACGCAAAAAGGGGCGACGCCACCGTAGGGGCTGGTATGGGCGGCCGCCTCGGGTGGCGGGAAAGTGCGCGCCTAGTTTGAGTCGTCCAGGTTGGCCCAGGCTAGTTTTGTTTGTCCCAGCGCACGAGCAGGCAATGTAAAAAATGAAGAAAAACATTTCAATTTGGATGGGCCAATAACAAAGTGTAAGGCAGGCCCTATAGCAGGCTCGCGGCCCAAATAAGCGCCTCCCATATCGATCGACAGCAGAAAAATTCCCCAATTCGTTCGCTCCAGCCTCCAGTCTGGTTCGCTCCTAACCTAGCCGCTGCTGGACAGACCGACACAGCACTTCCTCGCACCCTACTTGGACGCCGGTCGCCGGGCTTCAAGCGAATGGAAGGACAAGAAGATGAAGATCCAACCCTGGGTGTAGCATGCGTGGTAGGCAGCGGCGGCAACACGGGCATGGCATCGAGCATGCGCAAATGGACAGTCGCAGCTTGCAAGCGCAGCATGCGCAATGAGCAGGTACATCACATCCCTGATTATATCTAATTCAACTGTTCAATTTCTGGCCAATAGTTAAACCTGACAGTGTTGTAAAACTGCTTGTATATAGGGAATCTATAAGAAAATGAAACCAATTTATGCTTATTTTATAACTCCCTCAATCAATTCTGAACTGACTAAACCTGATGTGTCTAATCAAGTTTCCGGTGCAAACATACAAGCTCATGTTGTTCTTGAGCCTGAAGTGTCTAATGAACAGACTGCTGATGAAGGATTTGATGCAAACATTTTACATGCTCCTGGTGATGAACATATAGTGTCTAATGAGGGATCTAATGCAAACATTTTGCAAGCTCCCATTGAAGGATTTAGTGTCTAATGATGATCTGCTATGTTGAGAGAAAGATAGAGATTTGCAGGAATTGATGACAAGCAAATTATAGTACATTTTCATGGCTTGAGGAAACATCGAGGCTATCTACCAGAAAGTCCCCGTATCATGACAACCTAGCATAAATACTTTTCTAATCTATTGTTTGAAACTATTGGCATACTTGTGCAGGATAGATATATTGATATGCAGTTTGTGCACTGGTTATAGGTGCAATTACACTTGGATATTTTCGGTCAGAGAACGAATAATTCAAGCAGGTACAGTCCATGTTATTAGTCCTTGTATACCATGTTGCATTTTGTGTTTTTTGGTGCTTACATCATTTAGTGTTTTATAATCTGGAACTACTTTGGATCATTAGCTGGTTTTTAAAGTGCATGTAGCTTCACATTTCTCAAGTTATGTTGATTTCCGGAGTGCAAGTGCCTTCGTATTTTTTAAGTTAAATTTTTGCCCCTGGTAACTTGAATTCGTGGATCCGCCACTGCACACAAATCATACACGCAGGCCAGTACGAATTAAATGAAATGCAGGGACTTACGCTAGCTCTTTGTACAGGCTCACTGCAGCTCTGCTTGCGCTTGGGATGTTCCATGTACAAGTCCATTTTACTACTTGCTTGGATGTGCAGGCCTTGTGATCCTTGCATCCCCCTCTGCATTTTTGACACGGCGAATGGTTGATCAAATGAGAGGAATCGACCTTGCTGTTGTACTGGAGGACAGGTACTTACAAGGTTATACCGGCTTGCAGGATGTGTACCAGATCCCGTAGCGCCGTCATGCTTCGCTAAAAAATGGTTTTGCTTGTTTTAGATGATATCTCCAGAAGAAATAAGAGTTAAAGTCAGAGTTGCATAGGCGTGTAAGCTAAGAGAGCAGTAAAAGGATATCCAAACATCATCGGAATAGTGCACAAGGGAGTGATTCGTGGATACCTAGTTCGGGCCGGCGTTTGGGCATTCTCGCCTAGCTAGAGTGCGGTTCACTTCAAAAATGTTGAGGGTGATGCACTGGCGTTGGCTGGCCGCGTACGGATGCAGATCTCGAGTGGCAGCGGAGCGCTATGATGCGGTGGACGAGGCTGTTGGTGAAGCACCAACGGTGTCGGGGGGTGGAGGTGCGACGATGTTCTCGGTGAAGTAGCCCCGGTGAGATGGGAGACGGCGTCGGTGAAGCGCACCTAATGCGATGGAAGTCGGTGTCTGTGAGGCACATCGGCTGTGGCGGCCGACGTTGTGGGTGGACCACTCGGTGCGGTGGACAAGTGGGTAGATGACGTAGCTCCGGTGGAGTGGTGAAGCGCGACCATCGTCTTCGTCGTCGTCGTCCGGCACAGAGGTGGGGAAAGAGATGAGATGAATGGCGATTCGAATTTTGCTTGGGTTGGCAGCGAATTAGGGATTTGAGAGCTCTGGGCACGGAAGGGGACGGGGGAGAAGGGAGATTTTGCAGGGCTAGAATTGGGGCCGCCAGATATTTCAATCCGAAACGTGGAAGTGTCCGTACGACACACGCGACCACCACGACATGACCCTGGTCTGCCTGGTGCGCCTACATTTGAGAATGCAAACAAATCTTCTTTCATTGGCAAATGAATCTTGTACTATGTATTACCATGCTCGTGTTTTCCTTGCAAATAATTTGTCCTTCGAAATGAGATACTATGAATTAATTAATGAGGAGTTCTTTGAATTAGAGTGTGTTTGTCACATAGCGATCTCCAATTCTAACGTGGATTTCGCATTTCAGGGTATCCACGCTACTTTTTTAATACAAAATCATATATGTATAAGATGAACACCATGGTAGTGAGAAAACTTTGGATGGATTCAAGCATATGACCACACACATACAAAATACCACAACAATCGAGTCAATATCAACCTTTCCAAACCTAGTATGGCACGAATTCGAAATAAATACGGAAGCCATATGCATGGTCCTCAATTCAAATCTTACAATGTACACTAAATTAAAAAGTCAATATTATGTCTAGTACTATCTACATTCAAATGTTATTTTTAGGCCCCCCCTGGGCACACACGCTACACACTTCCTCTATTGATCAATCTTCCTCTCCTAACCACCTTACAAAGCTATTGGTTTCCGCACGTTCATTCTTTCTCTCCATGTTTCGATCTCTAACTCTCACAAACCCGCCATTGCGCTCCATGCCGAGCTCTCTCTCTCCCCCCTCACACCCTCTCTCGGTAGATACATGCATTGCCTATCTAGACCCCCTCCCTCTCATGCGCACACACACACATTGTCTATCTAGGTCACTCTCGAGAGACCGTATCACTCTTTCTTCCGCACAGCGGCCCACACTCGCTTAATCTCTCTCTATCTCTCTCTCTCTATATATATATATATATATCTATCTAAGTCTCAATTAACCTCACTTTCTAACACACACAAACGATATATCTCCCTGTTCGGGCCTTGATCGACACACTCTATACTCTCTCATGCAGATTGTCAATCTAGATCAGTTTCTCCAAGCCGTTCCAATCATTCGACCTCGTGGCGGCCCACGCTCGCTCAATCTCTCACTACTAGGGAAATGCTTATAGGTAGGACATCAGTAGTAGCGCTGGAAAATAGCAGGCGCTGCTGCTAATTAGCAGTAGCACTTTTCTGGGGCAGCGCTACAAGTAACTCGTTAGCAGTAGCACTGGAAAAGTAAAAAGCGCTACTACTAAGTGGGACCCAACGAGCCCACTGATGCTAGCTGTAGTAGCAGCGCTGTCCAAAATACAGCGCTACTACTAAGATTTTAGCTGTAGCAATTTATTTGGCAGCACCGCTACTGCTAATGGGCCCCACTTAATAGTAGCGCTTTTCCTGGGAAGCGCTACTACTAAGCATCATAACGGCAGCGCTTTCTGGGAAACAGCGCTACTGCTAGTTGCGGCTGGTGCCACCTTTTCACCCCCCCTCTCCCCCTCCTCCCCCTTCCCCCTCCTTTCCCCTCTCCCCTCTCTAAGTTAGTTCTCCACCATTGTTTTCCTTCTTCTCTCTTCCTCCTACCTCTCTTCTCTCCCCATTAATACCCCCTCCACCATAACTCTCCTCCATAAATGGCCTTCTCATCTCTATCTAGCTACCTCATTTATTTGGCTCTCCCTCCATTCCATAGATATAGATCTAGCTAGCTCATCTCTCTCCCTCTCCATTAGTTAGGTAGAGTCATCTCTCCTCCCCAACAACTAGATCTAGCTAGCTATTTAGCCATCCACACTTTCGATCCCTATAGGTAGCAAAAGGCCTCATCTAACCGTGCTCGGTCTCTCTTGGGAGATAGGTGAGTAAAAAGTTGTGCATTTCAAGAATGGGAATATGTGTGTTTGGGATATGGAGAGATTTGTGCGAGTGACATGCCCCCGAGTTGCTTATGTTTTGCCGAAATGTCGATTTATCTCCGTTTCGGTGAATTTTGAGCAAACTCGATATGTCCTATTTTTAGGCAAGGTCATGCCAAATTTTTATATGACTTTGATGCATGCATGCATTTTGTTTATAACCCTTTTGCTTGTTATACCATGCAGTCTCGGTCATGAAGGTGAGTGGATGGAAGGTGGAGCGATACTTGCAATCCGCGGTGATGGACATGTATGCAAATAATTGGACTAGGATTAGATGTCCGTGTACAAGATGCAAAGAAGGAGTCCTTTTGGACCCTTTTGATCATGGCAGTTTGAAGGCGCACCTACTGATGAATGGTTTCATGGATGACTATACTCGGTGGATAAGTGAAGATGATGATGAGGACGTCCACATGGCAGGGAATAACGGCATGTGGCTGGACGTAGAGATGACCGATCGAAACAAAGACGATGGCGCCGGACATGGCGGCGGGGAAGAGTCCGGACATGACAGCGGCGGAGAAGATTCCGGACACGGCGAAGAAGAGTCCGGACATGGCGGAGAAGAGGCGGCGGTCACGCCGCAGTCTTCGACGCTACTAAGTGCAGTCGTGCATGACCCTCATGTTCGAGACCCCTTCGCAAGAGTACGACTAGCGAGAGAGCTGCTTCTAGAGAGGAGGCCAAGCTGGTGCAACTTGAAGTAGACTCAAAGACTCCTTTGTATGACGGTTGTGATCTCGAGGTGACCCACTTGAGTTTCACGCTCGAACTTCTAAAGACGAAGGCCAAAAACAAATGGACAGACAAAAGCCTCGATGAGCATTTGAAGTATCTACATAATAAAGTTCTCCCCGCGGGGAACCTTTATCCTACTAGTGTCGAGGAGGCCAAGAAAATCATTTGCCCTTTTGATTTGCCGCACATTAGGTACCACGCATGCATCAATGATTGCATCATTTATTGGGGGGAGGACGCAGAAAAAACCTGCTGTCTAGTGTGCAATGCTTCTCGATACAAGAAGGCAGGAAAGAAAGCCCCTCAGAAAGTTGTATGGTACTTTCCGATCACTCCCCGTCTGCAGCGGTATTTCATAGATCCTAAGGAAGCAAAGCTTATGCGCTGGCACGCGGAGAGGAAGAAGCCGGACGATGGAGATGATCCGAAGCTGAGAAACCTTGTAGATGGTAGCCAGTAGAGAGCATTCAACGCCGTATATGGATTTGCTGCTGAAGATCCAAGGAACATCGTGCTTGGTGCGAGTACCGATGGCATGAATTCGTTTGGAAACCAGAACACCAACCACAGCACATGGCTCGTCTTTGTATGGATGTAAAACCTCCCCCCATGGAAGTGCATGAAGATAAAGTACATACACATGAGCATGCTGATTCAAGGGCCGAAACAACCGGGAAATAATATTAACCTGTATATGGGGCTTCTGCAAGAGGAGCTAGACACATTATGGAAAACACCGGCATGGACATGGGACGGCAGCAAAGGAGAATATTTCCATATGAGAGCCGCGCTGATGACGACGGTGCACGACTATCTCGGTTACGGGTACACCTCAGGCCAGGTGTGCCACGGATACTGCGGATGCACGAGGTGCATGGATGATACAACGTCTCAGCAGCTTACGCCAACGAAAGATGGCGGGTCCGGGAAAATTGTGTACATGGGGCATCGTAGATGGCTCGAGAAGGATGACCCATGGAGAAAGCGTGGAGATCTATTCAATGGGTTGGCTGAGCATCAAGGACCTCCACGTAAGAGGAGCGGCGCCGAAATCAATGAGCTATTGAAAAACTGGGAACAATGCCCCGCGCCGGGAAAGATGAAAAAGGCGCTGGAGTCGCTGCTGAAGGTATGGAAAATGAGGTCCATTTTCTGGGACTTGGAGTACTGGCCCAATCACGACACGCCTCATTGCCTTGATCAAATGCATATCACGAAGAATGTCCTCGAGAGCTTGCTTGGCACACTGATGAACATGCCATAGAAGACCAAGGATGGGCCGAAGGCAAGGAAAGACTTGGAAGATTTGAAGATCAGGAAAGATCTCCACATGCCGCCCCGTAAAAAGTCGACAGAGGAGGGGGAAAGGGGCAGAAAAGTCAACAACAAGGAGGAGAATTATTGCCCCCTTCTTACTTCACCTTAAGTGCGAAGGAGATCAATCAATTCATCAAGTGCCTTACAGGAATCAAAGTCAATTCCGGTTATTGTGGGAAGATAAGCAGATTTCTAGACACCAAGAAGAAAAGGTTCAGTGGGATGAAGTCTCATGACTGTCACGTGATGATGACGCAGATACTCCCGGTTGCCATTAGAGGGATAATGGACAAGCACGTCCGTGACATGCTTACTGGTCTCTGCAACTTCTTCGACGTTATCTCTTGAAAGTCCATCAGTGTGAAGCAGCTTCGAAGGCTACATGAAGAGAACATTGTCATACTATGTGAGCTTGAGATGTACTTCCTGCCCGCGTTCTTTGACGTCATGGTGCAACTGTGTGTCCACATCGTGGACGACATAATCGACCTCGGGCCGACATTCCTTCACAACATGATGCCGTTCGAGAGGATGAA
The DNA here is from genome assembly GCA_011799875.1 of Thinopyrum elongatum. Lineage (NCBI taxonomy): Eukaryota > Viridiplantae > Streptophyta > Magnoliopsida > Poales > Poaceae > Thinopyrum > Thinopyrum elongatum. Next base: position 576,102,616 of record CM022298.1, read on the forward strand.
TGGGGTCATCAAAGGATTCATTCGTAACATGTCCCATCCCGATGGGAGCATCGTCTAGGGGTATCTAACGCATGAGTGCATCTCCTTTTGTGAGAATTATATAGCCGTCGGAGACCCTGTTGTTGTTTGCCCATTAAGAAGCATGATGGGAGGCTCGGAGGAGAAGGTCACAACAACGGCCAGAGGGAATTGCACGTGGACTACTCGGATCGACGGAATGACTTTGAAAGGCTAACTTAGTAGTGCTACAACACCTAGATGTGGTAGATGATTATGTAACATGGCACAAAGAAACCATCGCAAAGAAGTACCGTGATAAGGGGATGCTCAAGACGGACGACGAAGTTACTGTAGAGCACAATGCCACTTTCTTGCGTTGGTTCAAAGAGGAAGTTCTTGCTAATCCCCCGGAAGAGGGCAGTTCAGACGGATTGCTCATACACGCCTTAGCACATGGCCGCGCGCCCAAACTTGCGACCAATCAGGCATACGATATCAACGGGTACACGTTCTACACGGAGGCCAAATACATGGACAGTGATTACCATAACTCAGGGGTGACGATTGAATGCGTGACCGACGCCGACGGCACAACTGAAAGATTCTACGGAAGGGTTGAAGAGATTTGGGAGCTTGACTATGCTGGAATGCACGATGTGACGATGTTCCATGTCAGATGGGCTAAGGACGTCGTAAGAGAAAACAAGTATTTCACTACCATGTCTATACCCGACACGAAGAGCGCTACTGTGAACGTTAACGTCATCGCCAAAACTGAGCCATGGGTACACGCTAAGCACGTGATACAATGCTTCTTCATAAGCGACCAGACCAATCCCATCCGTGTTGTCGTGAGGAGAGGCAAAAGGAGCATCATCGGAATGGATGGAGTCACCAACAAGGAAGACTACGACCAATACGGCAACCCGATGAGGGAAGATGACGATGACGATGAAGCATATGTGAAAAGAAGAATCAATACTACATTACCTAAGAAAGATCGTACTCCATGGTACCGGAAAAGTCACCAGGAGGGGCTCAATTATTCGACAACGAACAAGAAAGGGAAGAAGCTCAATGTGAAACGTCATCGACGCAGCTGAGAAACCATCATTTATATATAGGGATTTTTATTTCTGTGCCCCTGGTTCGTTAGTTGTACTCATTCATCCCCACGCTCTTAACTTTTGCTCACTTTTCCCCACTCCCTTGCCCGAAACCCTCAGAACAGGTCACAACGGACGTTGCCATCGGGCCAGTGTCTTTGACCGTTAACTCTGATGAGTGGGGTCGCGTAGTGCCGAGTCCACCTTTAACCATTAACTCTGACGAGTGGGGCCGCTCCCGCGCCGCCCTTGACGAACCCGTATAGTGGTTTCGTATGTTGACCGTACAGTGGTATTCATATATGTGGGTGCATGCAACTGACCGCGGTCGTGGGGTAGCACGTGTCCATGGGACATGCCCGAAAGGTCCCATCGTATAAAGAGAGGGGACCACCTCCCAGCGCAACACCCCTACCATTTCCCCCAAATCCCCTCCCTGCCGCATCGTCTTCCTCTACCCCATCGCATCGTCTCGCTCTCCTCCACTACCTCCACCGCACCGTCTTGCTCTCCCCCATCGCATCCTCTTCCTCACCTTCATCGCCTCCATCTGTCCGATGGCGGACGCTCGTGGCGCCGCCGGCGCAACGGCCAAAGATGTAGTGGAGCTGCAGGGCGCGGTGACGGTGGATGAAGTGAAGGACGTTGGCTGCGTCCACGGTGGTGCGGGGAAACTCGCAACCACTGCGGATGTGGAGAAGGAGGTGGCGGGCTCCGCCTCAGCACTGCCAGAGCAGAAGGTGACGGCGTCGAGCGGTGCAGTCCATCCCGATGCGCAGCCTGGGGAGGAGCAGGAGGTATTTGCACTTGCTTGTTAGTTTCAATATTTAGGATATGGGTCCCTTAGGATATTAGCTTGTAGAGTTAGTTGCATTCGTTAGATTGTGATTCATACGGTAGTACATATGGTTAGAGTAGTTGGTTTGACGGATGGGCCGGGGTTTTCTGTATGGGGGGATGGGGGTTTTTGTACTATGGTTTTTTGGATTACATTTGTTGCAAAAATGCTAGATAGATCTGTATGAGAGATAGGGATCTCTGTGCTTCAATGATACACAGATGTATGCATATTAGATTTGTTTTTAAGGCTACACAGATTGGGGTTTTTAATGCTACATACATGTATGCTTATTAGATTGTGTCCCTATTAGATTTGTTTTTGAATGCTACACAGATTGGGGTTTTGAATGTCATATGCCCAAATGGAATTCATTGATTAAGAAGTTATTTGATTCACTAGTATATAAATTTGTCCACAATATGTAGTTATATTAGCTCTGTTGTTAAATGTGTGTGCATGACAATGGAAAATGCAAATAGGATCATAGTATATTAGCCCTATGATCAATGTGTCATGTGTGCATATCTAAATTTTCAATTGGCTTCTGTATTTACTAGTGATGGATGTAATTGTATATTCAGGAGGATGATGGTTGGGGAAAAAAGAGGAAGCTGGACCTTACTGGGTTCAAGGACCCGTACGATCCAGGGTATAGTGACGACGAAGAGTATGAGGTAAGCCTACTTGAAATTTAGATTGTTCATTTAGTTCCTTTGACATGGTGTATATGAATCTATAATGTATTAATGTAATTCATTCGTGTGTGTAGTATGTCTCTGGAGAAGATGTGGATGTGGACGCCGGCAACTTCGCGTCCTTCAAAGCGAAGGAAGAGGAGAAGATCAGGGCCAAGGGAGATGATTACTACTACAAGAGCAAGACCAAAATTTGGCGCTGCCCCTACTGCACCACCAAGCCAAAGCCAAAGTCCGGCCACTTCGTTCACCTTCTAGCTCATGCAGAAGATGTAGCCATCCACGGCGAGGACTACAAGATCAGGGGGCAGCATGCTGCCCTCGCGAAAGTCCTGACTCGCCTTCCCAGCTGATGTGATGATGTGATGATGTGTTTTAATTACTTTTGGTTGTTTGGTGAACTTTGTGTGTGAACTGGATGTGTTCTATGGATGGTATGGTACTATGGTGTGTTCTATATATGCATGTGGCTATCTATATTGGGTATTTGTCTATTTTTAAATTTGTCTGCTATGATTTGTTTCAGTGTTTATTTTCAAAGTTTAGGTGCTGCAATGATCACACATGTTGTTTCAGTGTTGCTTCACTGATCAGACATGCTGCAAAGAATAAGAAAAAAGAGCAAATAGTCCATTATTTTATCAAATATTCCAATAACAGAGCAAAAAACAACATTTGAATGAAGATGTAATAATTTTTATAATAAAGGAGTATTATCCTAATTATTTGTCTCATGTTTATTAATCAAATGCATGCTTTTTCCCACCAACATGTCTCATTATCCGATGTTTTGAACTGACATTCGACAGGACAGTATAAATTCAAAAATATGCAAAAAAAAAATAAAACCTTGGCAACCTATCTATGTTTGTGTAGGAGATCATGTGTGCAAAATTTGAGGTGATTTAGAGGAGGTCAAAGAAATTTGAATTTGAGAAATGTGCTCCAAATGAGCTCCCAGGCTAGGGTAAACAGCCCCATTTGTAATCAAGTTTTTTTGGACCTACTCTAAATGAGCCAAATGTTTTTTATTAACACCTACTCAATCTATATAGTGTATATTCGAAGTCTCACTATTTTTTGAATTAATCTTCATATTTTTACAATTTCTTTTGAAAAAATATGCTTTAATATAAAAACTATTAAAAACACTTTTAAAATATGAAAATGGAAAACTAAGTTCAGATCCTTCTTATTCACTTTGAAATAAAGCTTTGGTGATTTTTTTGATTTTTTTAATTTTTCAAAAACAGAAGGTAACCCTACCTCCTCTCCTTGAACTCTATGAAATGTTGTACGTGATAGCTCATATGTGTGAAGGTTTTTTTATGAAAATGAATATAGACCAAGTTTATAATTTTTCGTTGGTAACATGTCACATAAGACAACATTGTGCACAGGTTTTATATTTTTAAAAAATTAATGGTGCTCATTTGACCTATATCGTGCCAACTAGGGCTTTTTTTTTTGAAAATGTCCGTATACCAAGTTTAGTATTTTTCCTCGTTCGTGTGTCTTATAAAACGACGAACGGCGAAGGTTTCATATTTTTTGATTTTTTTAAATTAGTTATGCTCAGTCAAAGCCTTGGAAACCCCGTTGACCAGTTTAAAACCCCTCTAAACCCTCGGGGTTTCGCCTAACCCTAGCTCCGAATGTCAGCCGTCCGATCATACCCTGGCGCCAAGCGACAACCCTCAGATGTGGTCTTCTAGAAGGAATTCGGTGGGCAGGCAGCGTGCAGGCTCCGCGCCGTTGGATCACATGGACGGCTCTGCATCGTTGGATCGTGGGGCGATCTGCGAGAGGCGATCCTATTGGTTGTGCTTGGCTGCTTACCCACCACTGACTCCGCGAAAAAAACCGTAGTTATTGGGCCCAAAAGGAAACCAAGCTCTGGTTGGGCCATCGAATTGCGTCGTTTTTTTTGCATCGTTTGCTCTGTTTTTTGTGAATGTGCTGGCTCTGTTTTATTTTTTTGCATCGTTTGAAATTACACAAAAATTGACATTACCTAGAAAATTTAGTTCTTTTTGTTCAATACAAATGCAAAATGACCAAATTTATAAGGGCCAAATTTATTTTCACCATGCAAAATGGCCACAAACTATTCAAAAATTGTCTCTTTTTGTTCATATAATATATATGACCACGGATTCCCACCTGTGCATTTAGCTTCTTTTTCTTCTTCTTTTCAAACCATGGTTTCCCACGCGTGTACACTCCCGATGTCGCGGTGGGTGTGAAAACGGGCTACTTCACATTTGACCCCGTTATTGCCACGGCGAAATAACACGTAGCACTACGGCTATGTAAGCCACCCTCTGCCTCTGCCATCCCTCATCCATCTCCCGTCCTCTGCCATCTGCCCTTCTTGCTCTTCAACCCCTTCTCCTTCTTCTACACATCCCTCAGCCATGCAGTACACCGGACCAACATACCGCTTCCCACCCACCATGCCGGAGAGGCTCTACCCTACCGGCGTGTACGTTGAGCGCACACTACGTGTGTGGGCGATATCAAGGTGGAGGACCGCAAGGAACTTCACCGAGTTCTTCCTCGCGGCCGGCTACCGCCACCTCCCGCGGGGATCTCCAATGATGTTCCGCGTCGAGGAGGTCATCCAAAACGGGGTGGTGGTTGCTCTCCTTGCCCACGTCACCAACACATTCGACGCCTTCTACCTCCTCGGCCGGGTGTTTTGGTGTGGCTGCGAGTTCATCGCTTTCACCACTGACAACATGTTCACGGAGTACACCAACATCTTCCCCACCATGTCACGCATGCACACTCTTCCGTACCCCATCGACAACGCCCCGGAGGAGCAGTGAAGGGCACCCGGAGGAGGAGCGAGGTGGAGAAGGCGGCGGCTAGGGTTCTACACCCTCTATCTATTTTTCTTTTTTTTAGTCTATGTTATGTTAAGTTGTAATTGAACTATGTTGGAGATGCTATGGGCTTGTTGGCCCTTTTATTAAGTTCTATTATTGAGTTTTCTATCTATTCTATTATTAAGGTCTTCCTAGTTTGAACTATGTGATCGTGCTATGGGCTTGTTGGCCCTATCTACATATTTGTTGGTTGTTTTCTTAGAGAGCTTGCTTTGTTAGTAACCACCTAGTGCATGCAGCCACAACGAACCCTTCTCTTTTTTTTACACAAGCCACAAACATGTAGCCACCTAGCTAGTGCATGCAGCCACAAAAATATAAAACATACTATTTAATTTATTTGTTGTAGCAAAACAGGTGCAGATGCGAGTGGATCAAAAAGGCTGAAACAGATCGTAAAAAAATGATGCTCTAAATCGAGGAGACAAGCGTGCGACAAGAGAGGAACCAGCGGCAGCGACCATCGCTGCATCCATGGCGGCTGGCGTACACGAAAGTGGCTCAGTCAGTGCATCATGGCGGCATGCAACGGCGCATGCAGGCTCGGTCAGCGCATCATGGCGGAGCGCATCGACTCATGCAGGCAGGCTTGCTGGGTGCATGCATAGCAGGCTTCTATCGTGGCGGCGCGCGCAGGCGTTTAATGCAAGGGACGGCCCAACGAAACCACGGCCCAACGGTCGAACAGCGACACCGCCCAACGCGGGCCCACTCGTCAGAGTTAACGGTCAAGCCATTGACCCGACGACAACGTCCGTTGTGACCTGTTCTGAGGGTTTCGGGCAAGGGAGTGGGGAAAACTGAGCAAAAGTTAAGAGCGCGGGGATAAATGAGTAGAGCTAAGGAACCAGGGGCACAGATGTAAAAAACCCTTATATATATATGTATCTATTTTGTGTACGCACTCAAGTAACTGTTATCTTTCAAATGATGTATACATCGTATCCCCTTTAATTAATACCACATGCATGGTTCTGGTGATATTCACACAGTGTGGGAGGGAGACACCATCGTCGGGAGAAAACAAAAACAAAAACAAAAGGGAGAAAGCAATACAAAAGAAAAAAGAAAAGGAAAATAATAAAAAGAAAAGAAAACTAAAAACTAGAAAAGGAAAATAATAAAAAGAAAAGAAAAATAGCGGTAGCGCTGGACAGGGAACCGGCGCTATAGCTAAGTTAGCTATAGCGCTGGACCATAATACAGCGCTACTGGTATGTATTTTAAAAATAAAAAATAAAAATTGCAATAGTTAGCAGTAGCGCTGGATCAGGATCCAGCGCTATAGCTAAACTTAGCTATAGCGCTGGATCCTAATCCAGCGCTACTTCTATTTTGAGTTAACCACCGCGCGGGCTCAAAATTTTGCCAAGTCCCATTCCCCCCCTCTCCCACCTCCCCCCCTCCTCTCTGTTGTCGTGCACCGCCGTCGCCCCTGCCCACCGGCCGTCGCCCCTGCCCGCCCCTCAACCTGGACTTCGACGCCGGCCCGAGCCCCTGCCCGCTGCTCCGACCTCCTCCTCGTTCATGCCACCGCCACTCTGGCCTCCTCCTCGTCCATGCCGTCGCCGCTTCGGCCTCCTCGTCTGCGCCACCACCATCGACCTCACCCCCGGTAGCCAGCGTCCCCTTCTGCCTCCCTTAATCTTGGTACCTGGCGACCCCCCCCCCCACCTCCCCCTCTCTCTATCAGTTAGGCTTTCTTTTTTTTAGAAATGAAACTAGGTTTTCAATTTAGGGTTCAATTAGGTAGGCAGTATGAATCAGTTTTAGGGTTCAATTTTGGAATTTTTATTAGGACAAAATATTTATAGCAAAGAAAATTTCTAGGGTTCTAGGGTTCATATGTCAAAAGTTATAGAAATTTCTTTAACCGCAACAATTAGGTGATGTTGTTGCTGCTTTAAACAAAATTAGTAAAATTTTGAGTTAACAGAGAGTAGTTAACAGAGAGTAGTTAGCTAGGGAAAATAATTAGCTATGGCATTTACCTAGGGCATTTTTAGCAAATTTAGTTAGGGCATTTAGCTAGGAAAATTAGCTAGGGCATTTAGCTATAAAAAACAATAGCATTTAGCTAGGGCATTTAGCTAGGAAAATTAGCTATGACATTTAGCTAGGGCATTTTTAGCAAATTAGCTAGGGCATTTAGCTAGGAAAAAAACAGTAGCAAATTAGTTTAGGGCAATTTAGTTGGTTAGGGCAGTAGCAGAGAGAGAGAGCATTTAGGAATTTTTGTAGGTATATATAATAGATATAAATAAAAAACAGTAGCAAATGGTTAGTGAGGTCATTTTGCAAAGGTTTTTGGTTTTTGAAAAGGCCACTATTTTGCAATGTTTAGTGAGGTCATTTCACTCTATGTACTTGCTTTAATGATATATTTTGCAAATGATATATGTCATTGATGTTATATGATTTTGCAATCTTGGTTGAATGTCGAAGAATATCCGAGTGGCCTATATTTTGACAGAATGTTGATTCATTTCCGTTCCAGCAAATTTCAGGCGCTCCATATGTCCACTTTTTAGCAAAGGTCATGCCAAAAATTTCTGTGATTTTCGGCATGACTTGTGCTAGAAACTAGGACATATGGAGTGCCCGGGATTTGCCGGGGGGATGAATCAACATTTCGACCAAATATAGGCCCCTTTTTTCTCTTCATTTTATCTTTTATTTACAATTGTTGAATAGGAAACATGTCTAGCCACGCCGAAGCTGGGGCTTCTGGTCGCATCGAAGAAGACCCCCTCGAGCCAGCAAATCATTATTTTGATTACCTGGACGAACACCAGTTGCGGGTGCAGGGTGGCGGCAGTGGCACCAACCCCGACACCGGCACCGGCACCGGCACCACCCCCGAGACCGGCAACGATGCTGTCGTAGCCGGTAAAGCACCGAAGCACAAGAGGACACGAAGACCAAACAAGCTCGGCATCGGACAAATTGTGGTCACGGAGATGCACCCTAAGAAGTTAGAGCCAACGGCGCCAGAGGAAGCGCGCTCGTGCTAGGGTAATCAACTAGGATGCATCCTCAGGGAAACCGCCAACATCAACGACGAGAAGTTGAAGAAGATACCACATATGGAGCACATGCTCCTAAAGAAGTTGCACAATAGGTTCCTATTCCCCGGCCGGGATGAAAGCAAACATCCGTGGAATGATGACGCCATGACAAAGATAAACAACAAGGCGATGGTGATGTTCATCAACAACTTGTCCGCCTGGAAAGTTAGGGTGAAAAAAGCGATTGCGAAGAATGAACCGTGGTCCAAGATTCATGCTGACAATCCGTCACTAAAGGAACCGGACTTTGAAAAATTCAAGGAGACTTGCACTAAAGAAGAAGTCAAGCAAAGGTCGGAGAAAATGAAGGCGCTCTAGGCCAGGAACATGCCTGTCCACCGCCTCAGAAGTCGTGGTTATGAGGGGAAGAGGCACGTATGGGCCAAGGAGGACGCTGAACGTGAAAGTCACGGAATCCCAGACCCCTTGGTGGAGTTCACCGACCCGCTGGAGTTTGACTGGATCAGGGCCCAGTACATGTGGGACCGTGTCAATAAGATCTTTTACACGGACCCGAACACGAGGGAGTTCATGACACTTCTCGTAATTGTTATATTACCACCTTATGATATTAGCTTCTAATCAATTTGACTACAAGTTTTGTCACATTAGTAAACCATTATGTTCCTTTTGCAAAAAGAGCAGCACCAAAAGGCAGCCAAAAGAGACGAGTCGTCACAGTCATCGGCGAGGCCCAAGTGGGACACCCCTTTCAACCGGGCCCTGAACATACTGAAAAAGGTCCCGGAGGACAAACAGCCGTCCTATGGATGTGTGCACGGCGTCGGAGATGGCGCCTCGTGGAAGACGTGCTACCACGAGCAGCCAGGGGAAAGAAGGAAGAGACGGTTGCTTACTCAACAGACCATCGACGAGAAGGTCGAGATTACGGTCAATAAGACCAAAGCTGAGACCAAAGAAGAGTTGCTCGGGGTAGTCAATGCAGCGGTCAATGAAGCGGTGGCTGGCGTCACGGCTCACTTCCAATCTTCAATTATTACCAGCTTGATTCTGGCAATTATCGATTGGTCGAAGAGCAATCCAGATAAAGGGCCAATAGACTTTCCCCTTCCCAGCTACGTCGGGAACAATTCGGTGAACATCACACCACGAGCACCTGCTCAAGCAACCACAAAAGGTCCCGCTCCTGTTCATAGCAGCCCGACCTCTGTCTCTGGCATGCTCGGCGGGGCTTCGTCTATGGCTGAGCTCGACGCCCTCATGGTAATTACGCATCATACCCTTTTCACCAGCATGTCTATAGCCTTCCGTTTTAGTTGCCTTTCGGATGTTTGACGTCGCAGACATGTCTTCGTAGGCCGACGATACCCCGTGCACCCTATTGTACGACATCAAGGGCCAGAAGGTGGCCGTGGGAAAGGCAACAATCGTGAAGCCGAAGGACCGCATGTTCCACAACCGAGAGATGCCCCATGGCGTCTTCAAGGTTAACGTGGCCAGTGTCTTAGCGAGCTTCGAGGATTTGCCTCCTCCGGTACCAGTCGATGACGAGGAGACCCCTAAACGGATTGGCGCATGCAAGAGCTGGTTCTTGCCTTGGCCGAAGACTCTTCTTCGTGTCGAGGCGCCCAGTATCTCACCAACGACAGGTTCTCAAGAAGGTATGAACACCACCCCACCTACCCAATTACCTGCACCTGTCGTGGCGGGTGATAGCGAACGACACGAGAGAGAGCCTCCATTAGTACCAGAGAGCGTCGCCCCCGTCGAAGAAGCAAATGATGATGATGTCATGGACGAGGATGATGATGACCCTCACAATTATATCAATACCGCCTATGATGATGGAGGATTGATGGCTGGGGACTATGACTCAGGCTATGAGCGTGGAGATGATGACTTGATGCTGCCTGATTTGCCGGAGCCGGAACATCCTAAGGCGGAATGCAAAAAGTCTCTCTTCATGCGATCCTCGTAGGAGACGCCTCCAGATGCTGCCTCTACCCAGCAACAACCTGAGGCCATCCACTGATTAGCCCGACGACACTGGGGGTGCTGGTTAGGGAAGGTATGGTGGGATCACTACCGCCACCCGCCAAGAAGCAAAGGAGTAGACCAGACAAGAAAGGCCCTAAAGGCACCAGAGTTGCTTCAAGCAGCCAGCCGCCTCTGAAGCCCTGTGAGGTAGATAGAATACCTATCGAAGGTGCAGACCGTTTCCATGTCGCTGGCAACCCGATCCTACCTCTGAAAGTGCTAGAGCACATACTGAACAATGATCTAAGGAGGCTTCATGAAGATGTGCTGGCCAGAGAGAAAAACCTTCTTATCTCGAAAAAACCAGGATACCCGCTTTACGCGGCTCAGGTGCCGGGCGGGAAGTTGTACGTCAAGAGATGGCCCGCGGATAAGTTCATCCTGCGATTTGACTACAAGTACGACATGTTCCACATGACCAAGCTAGATTTCCAGTTCATCTGCATGTATGCGCTATATCTCAACTACTTCATCAGGCTCGAGAACATAAAATATATCTGTGTCACGGACCCGTACTATATGCACGAGAGCTTCTTGGAAGTTTGCAAAGAGCACCGTGACTATGCGAGCAAGTACATCGCCGAGTTCATGTGCGCTACTAACGAAAAGGAAGCGATTCTCCTGCCTTATCATCCCACGTAAGTCATCCGTGGATATCCTTTCATAATTTTTAGTCGTTCCTTTGCAAGCATGGAGGCTAATTTGAGGTTTAATTATTTTGCGCAGTGGGGGGGAGGGGTGGCCGTCCTCATCGTTCTGTACCCAGAATACTCCCATGCTATGTATTTGGACTCATCGAACAACATCAAGAAAAAGGATTACACGCACATAAAGAGTGTTCTCGATAGTGCCCTGTTCACCTTCAGCCTGTCTGGTGGATATATCAAGGTGAAAAAGCACAGGAAGAATGGGCTGGGTTTCAGCCATAAGACCGACTTCTGCTGCATCTAGCAACCGTACACCAGTAAGGCTGATGGATTCTACCTCATGCATCACCTGCTTGAGTGCAGAAGGGATAATCAACGCCTTCTCATGTCAGCTACTACCAACGATGCTGAGATTGTCAACTGGGCCACAAGCTTAGGAAAGACTTCGGATCATCGAATCCGAGCTGAGTTTTATCACGTACAGTGTGAACTTGCCCATGAAGCAGGTCCTCAAACCAACAGGGATGTTCTACCATGGGCCAATCATGTGGGATGATGTCCGAGCACTGCTACTCGCTCAGCGTCTGGACCTGAAGCCTTTCAAGAAGCTTGGGTGCTTCCTCCCTGACTATGAAGATTGGACCGCTGACATAGAGGACTGATTGTCGATGACAATGTGTCACTACTGTCTTTCTATGGCAAAACTTTGAATTTATGCACGGCAAAACTTTGTGATGTAATTAAACCGTCCTCCTGAACTAGCGTAGATCGCTCTAGTTAATTAGTTTGGGTATGAGGAACTTTGTTATTTATGTTTATTATAGGTTGCTTGTATTTTGCTAATTATGCCTCTTTGTTTTCTTAAGTACATTATGTTGCATATTATCATTGAATTCATCAACTGACGATGCAGGTACATAGATCAGAGATGGCGAAGGATTGCTACGTTGTGTTCGTTGGGAGGGTTCCAGGAGTGTACGACCACTGGCCAGAAACTCAGGACCAGGTGGATAAGTACCCGGGTGCTAGCCACAGAGGGTTCGACAGCAGAGCCGAAGCGGCAAGTAGTTACTTGAGGTGGATGCTCCGGCAAGAGCGGAAGCGAAACCGCTGGTGCCTCAAGAAGTACTACATAGTCGCGCTCTTGCTCATGCTGATCGCTCTTCTCTTCTACATCATGGTTTAGATAGAGATGATGAAACTTCTGTGTGTGCCCTGACCATGCAGTTGCATTTATTCAAAACATGACATGACTTGTGTATCGCTATTTTTGAGATGTGATGATATTTGTGTTGAATGATGATGATGATGGTATGACGAGACTACTGTATGTGTATGATATGATGAGAATAGTGTATGTTTATTATGATCTGATGAAACTACTGTATAGAGCATGCACAAATACATCACAAATACATAGAGGGGGAATAAATCTGTGAAAGCAGGAATACTAGCAGTAGCGTTGGAAGGCATCTAGCAGCAGTGCTGGATTAGCAGCAGCGCTTGCTTTGGTGCAGCGCTACAGATAGTTAGCAGTAGCACTGGTCCAGGCAGTAGTACTGCTAAGCATACTTACCAGTAGCGTTGGTCCGGGCAGCGCTACTGCTAAAACTTAGCTGTAGCGCGTTAGCAGTAGCGCTGCCCCCAGCGCGACTGCTATAGGTATTTCAAGCGCTACTAGTAGGCTTTCTCCTAGTAGCCTCTCTCTCTCTCTATGCATGTCTCGATTGACCTTGCTCTTTCTCACACACAAACGATATATCTCCATGTTTGGGCCTAATTCGACATATTCATAGTGTATACTCTCACACGCACATTGTCTATCTAGGTCACTCTCTCCAACCTATCTCACTCTTTCGATCGCATGACGACCCACACTCGCTCAATCTCTCTCTCTCTTTATCTATGTATTGATTGACCTTGCTTCCTCCCACGCACAAACGATATGTGTACCTGTCTATGACTGGATCATCTCTCAAGCTCTCTCTTCCAGCCCTCACCCTTCCCAAAAGCTCAATCGGACAATATCTATCCACAGCATACATATCTTTTCAATGAATGTCGGGGCACACACACTTTGTCTCTCTATCTATGTCTTGATTGACCTCGCTTTCTCACGCTGTCTCTTCCACACATTGAAGCTACCTCTCCATCCCTCGTAGAGCCGGAGCTATTTACATTGCGAGGGGGACTCCAACCTTCGATTAATTTGTGAAGGCATCTATTCCGGTGGGTTTAGATTATATTTTTGTAGCATTCGCCTCACAACTACTCTAAACACTGTTGCAATCCCCGCCCCTCCCCCAATTGTTTTCCCTCTAGATCGGTCACCACTCTCTTGCACACCCTTTCTTACCTTCCACATCGCACCATGGTATTTTTGCAAAAAAACTCTGGTGTTCTCTTTAATTATTTCAAATAAGATACAAACTACACACCGGAGTCCACGTGTAATGGAACAAATTTCGACCCAGAAATTAAAGTGCTACAAACTACACACCGGGGGTCCAACTGTCTTGGAGCAAATTTTGACCCATATCTACACCCCTATATAGTGTGCGAATAACTTTGAAAGGTGGTCATTGGATGAAGCCAATCCGATGGTGCAGAGATGGCAAATCCGAGCACCACTGGCCGTTGGATATCTTCTACATTACACCACATTCTGCCACATGTACAATCTAGAAGACTGCATGGTTGAACTTAAGCATAATGCACAAACCTCAAAACACAAGCACTCCTCCTTTGTTCTAGAATCTTCTGTATCATAATTGCCCAATTTTCTTTTTTCTAAATGAATTGTCATTATATTTTTTTTACTTTATGCTCTACAATGCACAATTCCATGAATCTTAAAATAGATTAACTTTTTTATAAAATTTATTGATTTTGAATGAGATGAACTATAAGAATTAAACAAACATCTACATCATGCATATATGAATCAAAGCTTACATGCTATGGTGTCGTATTTATTCATAATTTGGTTGCCAAATCTCAAGCGTGCAATGCACGTGTACCTTACTAGTATAAATTAAAAATGAAAAAGGACGAGGATCGAACATGCGACCAGGGCATTCAAGCCGCGCGTCAATAGGCATCATAGTAGCAATGTTTGTTGTACTCCCCTTTGTTGATATAATGTTTTTATATTACCACAGTCCTATTTAATGGACAACATGTTTTTATACTATTAACTTTAGTACATTAGTGGGACCAGCTCATGAGCACGTATTATTCCACTTCACTTACTGGTGGGTTCCATGTCTGCTCTCTCTCTCCCCTCCCCTTCTACGTTTAGACGCACGGGCAAACATGAAGAACGCGCGGGCGGTGTGGCCGTTGACCGAATCTGGACGCGTTCACAAGTTACGGCACCAGTTCCATGTAATACTAGTACTAGTATTGGAGTATGTAACAAGTTTAGGAACAAAAGTGAACGTGACGGACAAGTTAGGCTAGTAGTATCTACTAAAAATTAAATGCGTGGATAAATAGATGTATCGCCTATAGTGCTCGAACAAGGGGACTGCTCACGCCCTACAAGTATTTGGAACTGGCTTCCCTAAAAAAATATTTGGAATTGACGTGGTATTTAATATGAAATGTTTGCGATGAGAAGGAATACATGTCGCTTGATGACTTTTTATAGTTAATTTGATACGGCTCTAGCAGAACATTCAATCGATCAAACCATAGATGTCATTCAGTCTGATTGCGACTTTACATTCATACCATGATCGAACTAAAATAAACGCAAATGATAAATCCCAAACGTTTGGATTTTAAGCATGGAAATTCGAACATTTTTATGGCATATTTAGATCACGCGGCGGTGGCGGAGGCATCTTGCAGCGAGAAGCGGATCCTCTGTCGTGCTCTGTGTGTCGTCGGGCCACTGACCGGCGGCAACAGCGGTGTCTTGCGCCGTTGTTGGCGTACTCCTGGACATTGGCCCTAGCTTCAAGGAAGGCCAGAATGTTCTGGACTTTGGTCTCCAGGAGCCAGTCAACTGGCGGGAGGAGGCGACTGGCGTTGGTGCAAGGAAGCGGTCGACAGTGGCGATCCATGCCGCTAAGGGGCACTGGCACCGGCACGGGGACAGGCTCTGGCAACGGCACGGCGGAGACATTCGTGTGCACGGGCACCGGCACAGGTGCGCGCGGCAGTGCACGCGCAGGCGCATGCGCTGGCAGGTGCATGGGCGCGTGAAAGTCAGTCGGGACCTCGTGGAACCCCGTGGCTTCAAGCTCGGCGACAATGTGCAGCTCCTAGGCCATCAATGCCACGAGGATGGGCGCTGGCGCAATCGGGGCGATGGGAGCTGGAACGGGAGCGGGGACAAGCGCGACGTCTTCCTTAGGAAACTGGAAGACTAAGGGCAGACCATCGTGATGTGGCATGGTGTACGGTGAGGTCAGGCTGGTTGGAGGGAGACGACGGGAGAATCCGAGAGGAAGAGAGAAGATTGTAGCGAGAACAGGGAGTGCGGGGGTGATTTAAACTGTGGCGCCGATGCCATTAAAAGTGGGGGCAGTTGGGAGGAAGGTGGGCGGCGGAGCCTGGTCAAAGGGCTCGCCTCCCGGTGAGCCTGCGCAGCAGCCTGCTCGCACGCCTCCCGGTCAGCTGGCGCAGCGGTCTACTCGCACGCCTCCCGTCGACTCACACGCTTGCTCGGACGGCACCTGCCGATGAGAAGCGGGACTCGTGGCGGAACGTAGGTCTAATGCCCACAGTTTGAATAGTGAAACCGTTCACATTAACGTGACATGTCTTTGTTCCAAAATACCTTCACTCTTCATTTGTGCAACTTTTCATAAGCAGCTTGTATCAAATTGAAAAAAAAATACGACAGCCTATTTGTGCCATATCACATGACCATGCTCAGTTTCATGAATTTCAGGTCAGTTTTGGATTTTTTGGAATTTAAAATCCAGGATTCGAAACAATATCATAACCTGCATCATGAAATAAATATTCAAGCCATACATCTTTACTATTGTAGATGTTAATATTTCTTAAGAAAGGATTTGGTCAAACATTTTGCTTAGTTAGACTTCAGACAAGTTATATATGCAGAGTAAAAAGATAATCCCTCCATACCAGTACATTACCTGATATAGTAAGTCTAGTAGGCACGAACAACGCACGAACAAAACCAACAAACGGAGCTCCATTCTGTGCTCATCCTGGTGTAGTACTATTAGTACTAGGCAATGGAGTTGAGGGGTGACCTTGGGTAGCGGCGACCAAGGGAATTGAACCGTGCTCGGCACGGTAGGTAATGTGGGCTAGTTACTAAAGCATCCATCCATTGTTCATCGGTTGTCATTATGGACCGGGGACATGAGGGGAGTTTCCTAGGGCTGGAATTCTGGCCGCCAGATATTTCGACTAGAAACGCGGATGCTCGAATGGAGGCGCGAAGTTTAATATCGCGGCTCTTTTGGTTGGGGTTGGCTAATGTGCGTACCACGCACGCCACCACCAGGACACGAGCCCGGGTCTGGCTAGTACATCGTCGGGTGCTACCATTCGAGAATGCGAAAGGAATCTTTTTTAAAAATTGCCGAACGAATCTATATGTATTACAATGTCCGTATTTTCCTTGCAAATAACTGATCATTCCAAAAGGCACGGTAATTGATTTATGACGAGTTCTTGAATTAGAGTGAGTTTGTGATATAGTGATCTCAACGTGGATGTATGACCATGCATGTATGACACGAATTCAAAACTAAAATGTAAGCCATGCATGGTCCTCAATTCAATATTTAAAATGCACAATAAA
Organism: Thinopyrum elongatum; assembly: GCA_011799875.1. NCBI lineage: Eukaryota > Viridiplantae > Streptophyta > Magnoliopsida > Poales > Poaceae > Thinopyrum > Thinopyrum elongatum. The sequence goes on from CM022298.1 coordinate 576,119,653, forward strand.
ATGAAACATGAATATTAAGTCTAGTACTATGTACATGCAAATGTTGTGTTTAGGTCTCTCCATCGGCACCCCCCAACCACCACACATACTTCATGTATCGATCGATCTTCATTTCATTGTTAATAGAGCTATTGGTATCCGACACATGTGCGCTCATTATTTCTCTTCATGTTTCAATCTCCATTTATGTCACACCCGCCCACACACTCTCAACAAATGTATTTCTCACACACAACCTCGTCGTGCCCTCCATGACAAACCCTCCCTCTCTCTCTCAAGACACGTATGTTGCCTTTGTAAAACACCTTCATCGTGCGCGCACACACAAAGTCTATCTAGGCCACTCTTGGTAACTATCTCCGTCCAGCCCTCACTGCAGCTTCGCCGCACGATATCTCGGTGTATCATCTTTAACATTCGAGTGTACGCTAGGCCACACTCACTCGATCTCTCCCTCTATAAATGACTCGATTGACCTCGCTTTCTCGCGTTGTCTCTCTCACACCTAGACGCTCCCACTACACCTCTTGCATAGGCGAAGCTATGTAGATTGTCGGGGGGTAACCCCTCAACCTTAGATAAAATTGTGAAGCTCTGTTTAGGATTGCTTAGATTATATTTTTTGAACATTATATTTGTCCCCACCCTCCCAAACACCGATAGGTTGTGCACAACCCCCGGGAGAATATCATGTGCCCCCACACCTTAGATGCTATATGGAGCGTGTAGATCTGAGATATAGCGGCTCACAAGATGTCTTAATATTTTTACAAGAAACCTTAATGAGTTTGGGAATTGCACGCAATTAGTACCAAAACTACTCAGATGCCCTTGGATCCCATATCCAACGGCCTCGAAGCTCATAGCATCTAAGAAGAGGGAAGACCTCATATTCTCTTGTTTTTAAGAATATCACGTGCTACCACACCTTAGATGTTGTGGTGATACAAGCTCCTCAGAGCCGTTGGATCTGAGATCCAACGACTCCTTGGTGGTTCAAATGTTTTTGCAGAAAAGCCCCCAAAGAGTTTGGGCGCAACCCACAAGCACAAAGACTACTCAGATGCCATTGGATCTTAGATCGAACAACCTCAAAGCTCGTATCACCGTAGCATCCAAGCTGCGAGAGCACCTGATGTTTTCTCGCATGGGGGAATATGAGGTGCTCCCACACCATAGATTCTATGGTGATATGAGTTCCCGGGAGATCTAACAGCTCGCAGTAGGAGGTTTGAATGTTTTTGCAATATAGGCCTCAAAGAGTTTGGGAATTGCGCAAAAAGTACAAATACTACGCACATGGCATTGGATCTCAGATCCAACGACCCAGATGCTCGTATCATCGTAGCGGCTAATTAAGCTGCGGGGAGCACTTAATATGAGCTACTGGGAGCCGTTGGACCAAGATCCAACGGCTCACACGAGGCCTGAATGGTTTTTTTTGCAAAAAAACCCTTGGAGAGTTAGGAAATTGTGCATAATTACAAAGACTACTCCCAAGCCATTAGATCTCAGATCCAACAACGTAAAATATCGTATCACCATAGCATCTAAGCTGCGGGGAGCTTGTGATATTTTATGTTGATGTCATTTGTGTTCCTAAACTTGCAAAATATGTGTAACTGGTGTCGTAACTTGTCTAACCGCGCAAAGCGTTTGTGCAAAAAAAAAACCATCCTACACTGAAATATTGGAACAACACACGGGAGGCCCACTTGTCATTGATCAAATTTGGACCTAAAACTAACAAATCTGAAGGACGAGATTCGAACCGGCAACCTGGAGTACAAAGCGTATGTCAATAGCCCGAAACCGCAACGGTTGTTGGCTTTGTCGCATAACTTGATTTTATACAGTATCACGTTGAGTAGAGTAGAGGGAGTGGCTCGTCAACAGGTGCATTAACGTTGACTGACTTACTGGTGGGTCCCATGTCTGTTGTCTCTCTCTCCTCTCCATCTAGTAGTACAACCTTTAGACGCAAGAGCACACACAAAGAGCGGCGCGAGCTTGCCGTGGTGTTATTATAACTAAAAAAATGCTTGGAAAATAGATGAATCGCCTAGAACAAGAGACGTTGCGGCTGGTCAAGACGGAGCTAACCACACCTATCCTCCGTGCCACATTAGCATGATGAAGCTGTGTGGCTAGTGGGGTGTTTTCGACCGACTGGCTGGGTCCCGAGGTCGAACCATAGGTAGTTTGATACAGTTTATTTTTACACGCACATTTTTCCTCCGTGCCGAGACGTGGCACACCCTACCGCGCGGTTTCTGGGTCCTCTCAGGTAGTGCACGCATATTTTCTTCCTTGCCGAGACGTGGGACGCCCTACCGCGTGTTTTCTGGGTCCTCCTCGGTCGTAGCGCCAAAGCAAGTAAATGAATCGTCAAATCACAAAAGCCCACTTTTCCCGTCGAGTACATCAGTGAAGCATGGTGGCTAGCTAGTTGGGCTAGTGCGACTGAGTAGCTAGGCCGCCGCCACATTTGATTTTTCACCCCTTTTTTCTCTCCTTGCCGGTAGGTAAATTTAAATATCCACCGCTGTGTTGCACTGGTCTTTGGGTGCGGCAGGCGTGGCAGGATTTTTATTTTTTTGATTGACGGGAGCAGGCGCGGCAGCAATTAGTCATGATGACTCCGCCTGTAAAACCCACTACTCCCTGAAGTGAAAAGTCGTCAACTGGTGTTTTCCCATGGTGAAAACCAAAAGATTCACCCCGCTCCTCGGCTGGCTCCCTCCGCCTTCCCGTAGATTGCATTGCCTTTCAGCCGTTTCGCCCCCTTTGTTTCCTCTCCCCATTGCTTCTACCTGGTTCCATTGCGGCGCACCAGATGACGGACTCTGAGGTGAGGCGCCTAACACAGGAGCTCCATGCCAAGGATGCAGAGCTCAGGGCCAAGGACGTGGAGCTCCGTGAGCTCAAGGAGGAGAGGAGTGCCATGCTCCTCCTTTATGTGCGGGAGTTCACGGAGCTTCAAAAGCGACAGGCGTCCACCACAAAGATGCTCGAGGCATTGGCGGCATTGCTGCAGAAAGCGGGAGATACGATAGGCGGTCAGGCGAGCCGCCTGGAGCGCGAGCGGGCCGATCTTGACGAGGTCCAGGATTGCCTCAACCACTTGCTGGACCATGTTGCCACACACGTGTTGCGTCTGCACGATGCCGATCGTCGTGCCAGTGCGACCATGCCGGCCGTCGGGCTAAACCCGTTCGACCACCCCATCGACTTCAACGAGCTACGGCTTCCTGACCTAGTCTCCTTCTTCACCTATATCTCCGAGGAGCTGAGTCGTCTCCGCATGATGGTGGGGGCGGAGCTGGACAGGGAGGGGTTGCGGGCGGCCGTCGCCTTTGCCGGGCGAATCCTCTCAGGGCTTCGTCATCGGAATCCATTCATGCCATTGGATGCTGTCTTTGTCGAGTTGGCTCCCGTCGACCGGGAGCTGGCTCTGCTGGCGCTGTCACCCTGCATCACCAACGTCGTCCGCCTCGAGAAGCAGAGGGACTTCGGTGGTGTTTAGGCGTCCTCTGCATGGGCATGTCTCGGTGCAACATGACCATTGGATCAACCTTAGATGGTGTAGATCAGTCACTATATCACAAAGCGTGCAGGTGTGTTTGATTGCTTTCTCATCTCAATATAGTTGTTCCCTTTTCGTGCATGCTCATCTCAGCACCCCTCTTCATGCATGCTCCTAGTGTATTTGTGTTAACCTAATGTGGACTCATGCACTCTGCCAAACACCCAAAAGTGGGTCGAGAAGGGAACTTTTGCTCCCATGCACCCTTCATACAACCTACCTAGCACTCATTCGTGCTTCATATGGTTCATGTTCCGTGGAGTACTGTAGAACCGTACTCTCCATGCGTTGTAGACCTAGTTCTGTTAACATTGATCTCACCGTTCATTCTCGACCGGACAGTCAAAAATGGGGCATGTTACATTACTGTTCATAGTTGACATGCGCACAACATCATTTTTTATCGGCATATCTTACTACACTAGCAACAATATTATGAAACTGATGTATGAACCACTGCACATGCCTAGTAGTAGGAGTACTGTGTGTTCAAGTGGTTGCCGTGTTTCGCACTCCCCCGTCGTAAGAGTGGAAACGCTCGCTATAATCATTTTTGTTTTTTAGGAACAGTGGACACGCTCTACCGCGTGGATCCTCCTCGATGTTCGTCAGGAACCTTGCTACTCACTTTCGCCATCGTGTGGGGGAGTTATGGACTAAGGGGTCCTAGGGGCGTCAGCCCATTGAATATCGGCCGGACTGGTGAAGCCGTATAGCGACAAGAGATCTATGAAGCCGTGGTGTGCCCTCCAAGTCAAGGATAGGCAGGATCTCTTTACTCCTTATTGTAATCAATCTCCGGTAACCCTAACCCTACCGGTGTCTATATAAACCGAGGGTTGTAGTCTTTAGGGCTAGAGCTACATTCCTCACCTCATCATCTTAGGGTTTAGCTCATGCTGATCTCGAGGTAGATCTACTCTGTAACCATACTATTCATCCAATACAATCAAGCAGGACGTAGTGTATTACCTCTTCGAGAGGGCCCGAACCTAGGTAAACACCGTGTTCATCGTCCCTTGTTCCCCATCGATCTCAGATCCACAGCTTGGGACCCCTACCCCGAGGTTTGCTAGTTTTGACACCGACATTGGTGCTTTCATTGAGAGTTCCGTCGTTGGATCGCCGAAAGGATCGATGGCTCTACCGGTCGTTAAAGACCACACCCGTGCCGAGGGCTTCCCCGCCCCAGATCGTTTCTTCGTGTTTGGTGGCGTATTATTACGCGCCGATCACACTGGTCGCCTCGACCAAATTGAAGGCTTTGCCCCCATGGAGGGACCCGCTGGCTCGGGCGCATCAACCCCGAGGCCAGTGGACCCAAAATAATCAGATGTCTCCCAGGGTCCGGCCTTGAAGCCTGACTCCGATAGACCGTCCACAAGACCCCCCGCCTAATCACTGTAGTGTTCGGCACCCCCATGTGCCCAACCGGCAGACCACCTTGCAAGTCTATTCCGCGCAATGGGAATCTCCGTTATCAGGCCCACGGCCTATGATCAGGCCAGGCTTAAACCCGACAACCGAGAAATCGATACCCCTCTGGTCACGCACCTCGTCGCCACCGTCGAAGAGGCCCGGGAGGGGCACAGCCTTATAAGCTAAAAACAATGTACACTCGAGTCTCTAGCTCGGAGTCAAACACCAGCCCAGAAATACGTCCAGACTTGAGCCCTAAAGCAGGATCCGGCCTCGAGCCGATCCAGCCGCACATCAGTCCGGATCCGAACCCTGCGTGATCAAAATCGCACGCAACTCAACCTCCTATTGAGGATAGTCTGGGTCCGCCGCAGGTGGGAGTCCCAAGATTTTGCCCACCCACCCACCATGCGAAATACTCCCCGGATTCAGGAAATCCGGACATATGGGACCTCATGAATGTCAAACGGCTGCCAAACAAGACAGTCCATCATTATTGGGCTAGATTTCTCCTTGTAAAAAATAGGATGGCATCTTGCTGCGACAAAGAGGCAATCAAAGCTTTCCAATTCACCAGCAAGGATGAGGGCCTTTTGAACGCCTTCTCTTGTCGCCGAGTTCAAAGCTTCACCAAACTATCAGACATGGTATGCAAGTATTGCGCCATGGAAAACACGTGGAGGGCACAACAGATGAACATGGGGTCACCGCCCGCCGCGCAGCATGGAAAGTCTCGCGTTAAACGAGCATACACACATCGGTCGCCGGAACGCGAGCCCGACGAAAAGAAAACCAGACCTAGATCAGTGTTGGACGAGTTGCTGGATAAACTGTGCCCAATACACTCGGTCTTGCTAGATGCAAACCCAACCCACAGACATCAAGCCTGTTGGGTGGTAAGACAAGTGGCCAAACATGGCGAGCCAATCTTGGGACTTACACCTCCAGATAAGCAGTCCGCGGCTTCACCACAGGAACACAATGTCCTTACGGTCTACAAGATGTTCGCCTCAAACAATAAAAGGAAAAAGGCTCTTCGAGAGCTCAGCCAGATATATCAAGTGACGGCCGCACAGCCGTGGGCAGCCGCGCCTATTACCTTCGACGAGGAGGACGAGCCAAATCCCCGTAGCAACCACGCACCGGCTGCACTGGTCCTCGACCCCATTGTCGATGGTTTTTGGCTGACTAAAGTGCTGATGGACGGAGGCAGCGGCCTCAACCTCATCTATGAGGATACTCTCGACAAGATGAAGTTCAACAGATCTCGCATCGAACGCAGCCATACCACATTCTGAGGTATCACTACTGCAGGATGCTGCTAACGCGACACTACGATCAGAGACCCTTTGACGAAACTGTGTGCGATGCATTCATTGCAAACGGTGATGTAAAAAAAACCGTCTAAAAGGTGCAAAACGTTTGCGATGACGGATGCATCAAACATGGTTCCGATTTTAGTTGCGTGTGCGATGAGGGGCATACGGTTCAGTTCAATGAACTGTTTGCGATGAGGCAAAACAAAAGAAATGGGCAGCCAGATGAAGGCGTGTGTGATATACGGCATACAGTTAACTCGGATTAACTGTTTGTGATGAGGAGGAACAACAGAAACGGGAAGCTAGATAAAGGTGTGTGCGATTGAGGGCATACACTTCAGAAGGATTAACTGTTTGCGATTAGGCAACAGAACAAAAACGGTCAGCCAGATCAAAGTGTCTGCGATTGATGGCATACACTTCACACGGATGAACTGTTTGCGATTAGCCACAACAAACAGAAATAATTAGACAGATCAATGTGTGTGCGCTAGACGGGCACACATTCTAATTAAAAGAAGCATGCGTGATGGTAATAACGAGCGTGCTTGGTTGTTGGAACAAGACATGTGCTGACATTGCCTATTGCGGTGCACCCTATGGTGCGAACGCCACGTACGCGGCCGAGAAAGCGAGCCAGATCGTTGTCTTCCATCTTCTTTTGCCCTTGTGTATTTCGGGCGTTGCCGCATGTGGCTTTTTTAATTATGTTCCTAAACATGTAAGACAATTATTATCCACTGTCATCGTCCTTATATTCATCAGTCTTGCTATAAGTCGCAGTCGATGCTATATAGGTCCGTCGGATCTTACATCAAGATCCGTGCAAAACTTTCTTTTCAGGTTTTCTTTTTTCTCTCTTAAATCTCAGTCCAGTGAGACATAGCCACACCGTGAAACAGGGGCTCGGGCGCCATTAATGGAGACGTTGGCAGGGACGCGCGCGGCGGATAGAGGTCAAAGGGCTCTCCTCCCGATGAGCACACGCAGGGGTCTGATCGCATGCCTCCCGTACTCAAATAGCTACCCCGCACGGCACCTCCTAGCCAATAAAAAAAGGGGACGCGTGGCGGCACGTAATTGGTACGTAGAACGCCCACGGTTTCAATAATACTTGTGTTTCCAATTTGTAACGTGACAACACTTGTTCCAAAATGACTTTGTTGATTGTTAATGTGTGCCCCTTCGCAAATCGGATAGAAAAATTACCACAGCATGTTGGTGCCATGCCATGACACCATGCCAAGATCCATGATTTTCAGGCGTGTTTTGGATTTACAGGAATTAAAAAACCAAGTTTCTCAATATTTCCAGCCGAGCCACGATGCCCAGATGTTTGAATTTCATTCCCATTTCTTTCATGGGACCTAGAAATTCACCCAAGGACAGACATGTGATTTTTCAACCAACTTTGGTGCACTGGAGCATGTGCTTGTAGTTCAAATTTGAATTATGCACATTAAATACCCAGAAATTCAATTAATGTATAAAAAGGCCAAACGAACCCGGAATAATTCCAAAATTTAGCACGATACTTCTATTTGGTCTAACTTACCTGTGTAAAAAAATTAAGGCGGGAGAAGGCAGTGTATGTTGTTTCGCACATGGAGGTGACACGTTCCCTCTCAAAACCACGAGCCTTCTTGAGAGAAGCTCCGGTTGGCAAGAAGCTTATACCAAAGCTTGTCCCAATTCGGCCAAAAAATTTACCACAGCATCTTGGTGCCATGTCATGACACCATGCCAAGTTTCATGATTTTCAGGCGTGTTTTGGATTTAAAGGAATTAAAAAACCAAGTTTCTCAATCTTTCCGGTCGAGCCACGACGTCCAGATGTTTAAATTTCATTCCCATTTCTTGCATGGGACCTAGAAATTCACCCAAGGACACACATGTGATTTTTGAACCAACTTTGGTGCACTGCAGCATGTGCTTGTTGTTCAAATTTGAATTATGCACATTAAATGCCCAGAAATTCAATTAATGTATAAAAAAGGCCAAACGAACCCGGAATAATTCCAAAATTTAGCATGATACTTCTATTTGGTCTAATCTGCCTGTGTAAAAAAATTAAGGCGGGAGAAGGCAGTGTACGTATGTCGTTTCGCACACGGAGGTGACACGTTCCCTCTCGGAACCACGATCCTTTTTGAGAGAAGCTCCGGTTTGCAAGAAGCTTGTACCAAAGCTTGTCCCAATTCGGCCAAAAAAATTACCACAGCATGTTGGTGCCATGTCATGACACCATGCCAAGTTTCATGATTTTCAGGCGTGTTTTGGATTTACATGAATTAAAAAACCAAGTTTCTCAATCTTTCCAACCGAGCCACAACACCCAGATGTTTGAATTTCATTCCCATTTCTTGCATGGGACCTAGAAATTCACCCAAGGACACACATGTGATTTTTGAACCAACTTTGGTGCACTGGAGCATGTGCTTGTAGTTCAAATTTGAATTATGCACATTAAATGCCCAGAAACTCAATTAATGTATAAAAAAAGCCAAACGAACCCGGAATAATTCCAAAATTTAGCATGATACTTCTATTTGGTCTAATCTGCCTGTGTAAAAAAATTAAGGCGGGAGAAGGCAGTGTACGTATGTTGTTTCGCACACGGAGGTGACACGTTCCCTCTCGGAACCACGATCCTTCTTGTGAGAAGCTCCGGTTTGCAAGAAGCTTGTACCAAAGCTTGTCCCAATTCAGCCAAAAAATTTACCACAGCATGTTTGTGCCATGTCATGACACGATGCCAAGTATCATGATTTTCAGGCGTGTTTTGGATTCACGTGAATTAAAAAACCAAGTTTCTCAATCTTTCCGGCCGAGCCACGACGCCCAGATGTTTGAATTTCATTCCCATTTCTTGCATGGGACCTAGAAATTCACCCAAGGATAGACAATGTGATTTTTCAACCAACTTTGGTGCACTGGAGCATGTGCTTGTAGTTCAAATTTGAATTATGCACATTAAATTCCCAGAAATTCAATTAATGTATAAAAAAGGCCAAACGAACCCGGAATAATTCCAAAATTTAGCACGATACTTCTATTTGGTCTAATCTGCCTGTGTAAAAAAATTAAGGAGGGAGAAGGCAGTGTACGTATGTCGTTTCGCACACGGAGGTGACACGTTCCCTCTCGGAACCACAATCCTTCTTGAGAGAAGCTCCGGTTTGCAAGAAGCTTGTAACAAAGCTTGTCCTAATTCGGCCAAAAAAATTACCACAGCATGTTGGTGCCATGTCATGACACCATGCCAAGTTTCATGATTTTCAGGCGTGTTTTGGATTTACATGAATTAAAAAACCAAGTTTCTCAATCTTTCCGGCCGAGCCACGACGCCCAGATGTTTGAATTTCATTCCCATTTCTTGCATGGGACCTAGAAATTCACCCAAGGACACACATGTGATTTTTCAACCAACTTTGGTGCACTGGAGCATGTGCATGCAGTTCAAATTTGAATTATGCACATTAAATGCCTAGAAACTCAATTAATGCATAAAAATGCCAAACGAACCCGGAATAATTCCAAATTTAAACACGACACTCATGTAGTTGCATGTTCACTGTACATAAATGTTCTAGCATACACTTCACCATCCTTTCCCTCTGTAACACCATTTTGTCTTTCAAAACATAATGAAAAAAATCAGGTATACCAGAAACAGTTTACTAGAAAGAATCGTGTGGGATGTGATATAAAATATCTTGGTGCACCGTCTTGTCTGGCTTACGCAGGAAGCTTCGTCGTCTATAGTCCACCTCCCCCGCTTGAACCACACTTGCGCGCCATTTTCTCACGGCACCGAGCGAAATTTTTCTGCCACCGCCGAAATATCTATCTCCCCGCCCCCTCGCTCCCATAAAAAGCCACATTTCCACTGTTCCTCCTTGCTTTCCAAGTTCAATCCTTCACTGCTGCTTACTGGCAGCTTAGCCTCCTCGCCGGCGACCCTTCTTCTTGCAGTGCCGCTTCCTCGCCGGCTACCCTTCTTCTTGCAGCGCCGCCTCCTCATCGGCGACCCTTCTTCTTGCAGCGCCGCCTCCTCGCCGGCGACCCTTCTTCTTGCTATGCGGCCTCCTCGCCGCCGACCCTTCTTCTTGCTGTGCGGCCTCGTCGATATGGTCAGGTAATCCACACCCCACCTACACCATCCTCCTCCTTCCCCGTCCCACATACCCCGACCGACGGCGCGACACCTTCCGCCGAAATCACTGTCCCCGTCCTCCAATTAAGCACCGCCCACAGCCATTTTGCACGTAGTATAATGTGGAGCTCAGTAGCATCTGGCAGCGGAGAAGCAAATCGCGGCCGCACACGCGCACGAGGTCGCTATGGCTGCCATGCGTGCTGACCGCCAGATCTTGGAGGAGCACCTCATATTCGAGGCCACCATCAACATCGCCACGCGGTTGTCTACTTTAAAATACAGTTCGTGCTGTTTTCTCGAGGCCACCGCCAGTGCCTTCTAGTGATTTGTCCTCTGTAATGTTAATATGCAATCTGATGTTCAGTTAACAGTTTGGTCCTCTAAAATGTAATGTTCAGTTAACAGTTTGGTCCTCTGAAATGTAATGTTCAGTTAACAGTTTGGTCCAACAATTGCTACATTTCATAGTACTGTTCTCAAGCATTCTTTGTTTTGTTAACTGTCTTATCTTCTAGTAGATGTTTCTATTCTGCAATGCCATGCTCAGTTAACTGTTTTAGTTCATTTGGTCTGCTGTCCATTTAACTGTTTGGTTCAATTCTGCAATTTGATGGTCATTTGCTGTGGGCAAAATTTTGTATTGTTATGCATGTGAAATAAATCGAATTTGGCTGTACTCAATACATATTCTACTGATAGTTTGGAAACTCTCAGTTAACCTGATCAAGATCTTCCTTGTGTGTGTTGCAGGGAAACAATGGGAGACACTGCGGTTTACCATCAAGGTTTGCTCATGCATGGTCCTTTCGCTAATACTAGCACATTATTGTGCAGTTGCAGGAATCATTCTAATATTTAGGTTTCTTACAATTTGGTCTTGCACATGTAGGTCCTGCTGTCAGAGGCTTAGACTCACTATTCGACCCATTTTGCATATGGGGAAATGAGATGTCCATGAATATCAGTCAAGTCAAGAAACTCAGAAAGATTGTTAGGATGAACAAACTGATGACGAATAACAGCAAGATCTTTGTTTGCACAATGAAGAAGACATCAGTCAACTATAGGATGGTACTAACTCTTTTACCTTGTTTTTACCCCTTGCGCCATTTCAAAATTTATAACAGCGATTTATGCATATCTTTGTTTTCAGTACTTTTTAAAGCAGTTCACCGATGATTACCTCTCAAACCACCTGCATGGTCAAGAGGCGAGGAAGGTATTCATTCAACACCCATGGTACAATATTGAAGTCTTCCTGAAGAGGACGAAGGTTGGGCGGGCAATTATCCTTAGCCACTGGCCTAAAGTTGCAAGGACATTCAACATCACTGAAGGCTCAATATTTGCCTTCCGCTTCTGCAGTTTCCCAGATGAGATTCATCTGTCTATTTACCGTGTATGATGCCACTTTCCAAAGGTTTTTGATGTTGCATGTGAAACTTGGTGCTGTTGTGTAATGGCGTAACTGAGTGCTGAAGCTATCTGATGTAATTCGATTATGAAATCCTGGTTGCCGTTATACGGATATGAAATATCTGGTGTGTTTTATAAGAAATATCAATTTGATTACTACATGGATTATCAATAATAGGCTAATTACCCTGCTTATTGGGGTTTTCTATTGCAGACGGTTACTCAGACAGCACCGTGGGCGATGAACTCAAACAACCCACATGGTTTCTAGAAAGTAGGCGTGTTCGATCAACTAACAATCACACATGGCTTCCGGTAGAGAACTGTTTGCGTTAGGCCACCTTGCACAAATGTTTCCACACAAAAAACTGTGTGTGATATACATACGAACGGAAATTTTTTTCTGGGATTCACTGTGTGGGATGTACATACGAACGGAAATGATTGGGTTTCGATGCCTGGCCAGATCGCACACGAGCTCATTTTGCCCCAGCCTGTTTTCCAGGAGGGCCTATCCCCGACGGTTTCTGGGTCGTGTGGGAAGGACCCCCCTATCGCCCACACTCACTTGGCGACGGTTCCAAACGCTGTCGCGGAAAGGGGTTAAAAACCGTTTGTATAGTAGGTCTCTGCACCAGTGTATAATACCCGGTAGGGAGGCACACTACTCGGGACACATAACCCTAGACGTTGTGTTCGGCCTACCGATAACTACAGATCCGAACCCTTGCTATTTCACATTGTGCCCTTTCACAGCGGATACCATGCCCTCCTAGGACGTGAGGCATTCTTGAGATTTCAGGCCATACCACATTACGGGTATATGAAACTCAAAATGTCAGGGCCCAACGGGGTGATCTCACTTAAAAGCAACCCAAGGAAAGCCTTGCGAGCCAAAAACAAGACGGCATCCCTCGCCCTAGAGGCACTATGAGAAGCCCTCGTGGCCGAAGAGTTGACAGCACTACGCACTACAGTCGACAGGGATGATGTGGTCCTCAGTTAAATACAAAAATCCACATCATTCAAGCCAGCAGATGAAATAGTAAAATTTCAAGTGCACCCAATAGATCCCAATAAAATGGCATCCATAGGAGCACAGCTGGACTCCGCAGTCGAGGAGGCACTAAGAACATTCCTCTGTGAAAACTGGGAAATATTGACCTGGCACCCCTCAGACATGCCGGGAATCCCACGCAGGCTGGCAGAGCACAGCCTAAACATCTTAAAAGGCTTCAAGCCAGTGAAATAGACTCTACGCTAATTTTCTGAACCCAAACGGCAAGCCATCTGCGAAGAACTCACAAAACTGCTGGAGGCCGGATTCATCCATGAGATCAAGCACCCCGAGTGGTTAGCAAATCTGGTTATGGTACCCAAGAAGGACAAGTCCTAGCGGCTCTGTGTCGATTTTAAAGAAATTAACAAGGCCTGCCCTAAGGACCCTTTCCCCTGCCAAGAATAGACCAGATCATCGACGCCACCTCCGGACACGACTCACTATGCTTCCTTGACCCGTACTCCGGATACCACCAGATCAAGATGAAGGAGTCCGATCAGGCGGTAACCGCATTCATCACTCCTTACGGGCCTTTCTGCTTCAACACCATGCCGTTCGGACTGAAAAACACAAGAGCCACATACCAACGCATGATTCAAGCATGCCTCGAAAACCAAATCGGTAGAACGGTCAAGGCGTACGTGGACGATGTGGTTGTCAAAACCAAAAACATCGACCAGCTCATAGACGACCTCCGCCAAACCTTCAACAACTTGCGAGCCTATGATATACAACTCAACCCGGAAAAATGCTTCTTCGGTGTCCCTGCCGGAAAGTTGCTCGGATTCATCATCTCCCATAGAGGAATCGAGGCCAACCCGGCCAAAATTAGTGCACTATCCCAACTAGCAATACCAACAGAGCTCAAGCACGTCCATAAATTGGCCGGATGCGTGGCAGCTTTGAGCCGCTTCATATCTCGCCTCGGAGAAAAGGCGCTCCCACTCTACAGACTGCTTAAAAAGACCATGAACTTCCAATGGACAGACGAAGCAACAGTGGCGCTTGAGGAGATTAAAACACTTCTCGCTGGCAATCCTATCCTGGCCGCACCTAGTGTCGGCGAGCCCATGCTACTATACATTTCAGCCACCAATCAGGTGGTTAGCGCGGTGCTCGTCATGGAGCGGGAGTCTGAGGGCCACAAGTTCCAAGTCCAAAAGCCGGTCTATTATGTGTCTGAGGTACTTACGCCATGCAAATCACGATACCCCCAGTATCAAAAGATATATACGGTTTTTATGGCGTCCTGAAAGCTACGACACTACTTTCAAGATTGTTCGGTCATAGTGGCGTTAGAGGTCCCCTTGAATGATATAATCAACAACAGGGACACCATGGGCCACATCGCCAAATGGGCCATTGAGATCCTTCCCTTTGAGATAACATACAAACCACGCCGAGCTATTAAATATCAGGTACTTGCTGATTTTATAGCCGAATGGACCGAAGTCGAACTACCCCGAGAGTACAGTACATATTCGCATTGGACGATGTATTTCGACGGCTCAAAAATGTTAGCCAGACTAGGGGCTGGGGTCATCCTAATCTCCCCTACAGGCGACATTGTTCGGTATGTCCTACAAATAATGTACATGGACTCCAACAACGCAGCCGAATATGAAGCACTACTACATGGTCTTCGTCTAGCCACGTCAATGGGAGTGCAGCGCCTCGAAGTAAGGGGAGATTCAAACCTAGCAATCTCTCAAGTCAACGGCGAATTCGACGCCAAGGACCCCAAGATGGTGGCATACAAAAATGCGGTTCTCCAGATATCGGCCCGATTCCTGGGCCTAGAATTCCACCATGTCTCTAGGGACAGCAACCAAGCCGCGGACGTCCTCGCCCACATGGGCGCCAAGCACGACCCGGTTCCCAAAAACACTTTCCTCGAGCGGCTCTTCAAGCCCTCTGTAGTATGGCAGGACGGTGACGTCGGTGCACTAATCAATGAGCCCGCTCACAATATTTCCCCGAAAAGGAGCCCGATGACCATATCATCGGTGGCTCCGTACTCGAGGAAACACCTTCCGCCCATGAAATCATGGCCGTAATTGCCCCCTGGATAGAACCTCTGCTCGCCTACCTCATTCGACAATAGCTCCCGGAGGACCAGACGGAGGCACAACGTATAGTCCGGCGCTCTAAAGCATACATGGTCCATGAGGGTGAGCTTTACAAAAACAAGCACCACAGGAATCTTGCAAAGGTGCATCTCCGAAGAAGAGGGGAATCAACTTCTGGCAGAAATACACGCGGGCATGGGCGGCCACCACGCGGCAGCTCGGGCCTTGGTCAGCAAAGCTTTCCGAGAAGGATTCTTTTGGCCTACCGCCCGTGAGGATGCCCGGGCTTTTGTCCAACATTCCGTTGGATGTCAGCTATTCGTAAATCAAAGTCACATGCCCCCCACAGCTCTTCGGATGATATCGATAACATGGCCTTTCGCGGTCTAGAGTTTCTACATGGTCGAGCCACTCAAAGGGGGCACAAAGAAAACTAAGTACCTATTGGTCATGGTCGACAAATTCACCAAGTGGATTGAGGCAAGGCCTGTCACTTCTGCAGAATTCGGACCAGTCGTCGACTTCTTATCTGACGTCATACACAGTTATGGTGTCCCCCACAGCATAATTACCAATAACGGTACCAACTTCACCGCCCAGGAAGTCAAAGACTGATGCCGCAAAATGGGCATTAAGCTCGATTACGCTTCGGTGTACCACCCACAGACCAATGGACAGGTCGAACGGGCCAACGGGCTCATTATGGGCGGCAGCAAGCCTCGCCTGGTCCGATCACTTGAACAATCAGATTGCCATTGGGTCAAGCAACTCGATTCCGTATTATGGGGGCTGCGCACTACTCCTAACCGACCAATCGGATACACACCATTTTTTATGGTATACGGTGCGAAAGCCGTTCTCCCATGCGACCTCATCCATGACGCGCCTAGAGTGCGCATGTACGAAGAAAAGGAAGCCGAGTTGGATCGGCAGGATGACTTCGACGCTCTTGAAGGAGAACGGGATATAGCTCGGGCTCGATCCGCACTTTATCAGCAGCAAGCACGGCACAACCAAAACTGTGAAGTCCGGGCGAAGACATACAACGTGGGCGACCTCGTCCTCCGGCTCCCCGAAAAGCAGAAGCATAGGCTCTCGCCCAAATGGGAGGGCCCGTACATCATTGACGAAGTACTTGCAGGAGGAGCATATCGCCTTCACCGCCCGTCCGATGATCGCCTCGAGCCGAACCCGTGGAACGCAGCCCGGCTGCGGCACTTTTACGCCTAAGTTAGACATCGTCATCCGCATACATCCTCACCTCTCTTTGTTTTATCTTTTTATTTTTGACATGGCAGGCGTTCGGCTAAACCGAACCATACCAAGCCAATACCGTATACGTCATTGAATGTAACACCCAGCTTTGCATGGGGGCTCCCTTAGAGGAGCCGAATAATATAATCAATATAAATCGCATTCGTTTCGATTGCAGCCTTCTCATATCTTTCAAGCCAAAATATGCACTTATTTGACTCAAGATCTTTGCCAAGCTGGGTTGCCTGGCTCCTATGTTTACCCCTACGTTCCCGATTGTTCGGCTAGGGAGTAAAGGGACCACCTCTGCGATTGTTACGACCGGGTCATCCGGGACCGTACCTCAGACGGCTGAAGCCGAAAGCTAGCGTTCTTACAGAATACAATAAGTCGCCCTAAGGGAAGTGAATATAGCCTCGCGCTTATCACTAGGTTTTTTCGCAGCCATTGGTTTCCGTTGATCTTACATATCCGGACTATAATTTTACCCGAAGAAAGGAACCTTTGGAGGAACTATCTTCATCGGAGGATGTTTCTTACGTCAAACAGTAATATAACATAACTCTCCACACATGTTTCGTCTGTTCGAGCCAGATGGCCGGATTGCCTGGTTCCCGAAGTGTTGCCTTGTTTCCCAAGGCATGTAGTACGGAACACTTCCCGATCACTGGTCGGGGAGGTAGAGCCGATGGCCGATTAAGACAACATTCTTTAAAAATAAAAATAAGAATGTGGATTGAGCTCGGTCAATCTAAAGTACATAGATACATAGAATTGACAAAACTACTCTTGATCGACATTGTTTATCAATAGCTCTAAAGCACAATCCTTCCGAGAATAGCGAGCGACTGGCATCACATCATCATACACCAAGTTTGAGGTATCTCTCGGCCATCAGGGCCCACTGGACCAACCCGGGCCATATGCTCCGGGTCTAGCTTGGTGAAACGGGTCTTTACCATAGCCCATGCCTCGCGCGCTCCTTCTCGGCAAGACAAGATCTTCCATAATTCAAACCTTTGCCGAGCTCCCTTAAAGCGACTGGCTAGTTCGGCCATGTTCTCTAGCTACACATCTGACGGCCATAACACCTTCGCCATGCTCTTCATGGCTTTCCGGGCCCTCTCGAGAGTCTTCGAGAGCTCCTTTAAAAGGTTCCCGTCATAGGTGCTGACTTCTTCCTTGGGCCGCCCAGTCAGGAGACCTAAAAAGCAGGTGTTGCATTTCGTCATTAAAACGCCAATGGTACTTGCCAGTGGAACGGTAAGATCAGTGCTTACCAAATATGCCACCTTTCAGCTTCTGGGTTTCCTCCAAGGCTTTTGCCAGCTGAGTTTTCAAACTCTCAATTTCCTCGGCTTTCCGCTGATTCTCTACCTTGAGCTCATTTTTCTCCTCATGACTTCACGTCAGCACTCGTTTACCAGCCTCCAGCTCCTTCCGCAACCCACTTACGGCTTCCGCGGCTATATGGAGAAAAAGGTGTTAATGCATAGAATACAACGTATACCTTTCTATGCGTTGTGAAACCGTTTTTTCTACTTACCAGACAATTCGCTGCTGACTTTTCGAGCCGCATCCTGTTCGGCCTTGGTTTCGACCAACTGTGTCTGGCTCACCTCAAGGTCCTCGGACAGCTTTTTGCGCTGCTCTCTTGCGGCCTACAAAAATCATATCATTAGAAATCCTTAACTCGGTCGTCCCGCCCAAATTAAGGCTTGCAGGCTAGTTGGTTAGGGAACATGATCTGCTTTCAAGCTATTTTAGTTACATACCTGCACTCTGGTGGCAAAAAGGCCGGCGATCCCTTCAAGACCTGTCCGGGCCGCTCCAAGGTACGCATCCACCGAATTAAAGGCACTAAATTCCTAGTCGGCAAAGGCAGTATGACATAAAGTTTCCCTCCGGCGGCGATGATTCATTACGCTCTCGACTTCGGAGTTGGTGATCGAAACATCATCGGAATCCGCTGGAGGCACGCTGGCTGCCGCGTGTTCGGAGGAAGCTCCGGCTTGTGCCGAAGACTTAGGACCGAAGTTGCGATTCAGCGCACCCGGGGAATCTTCAAACTGATGCAGGGGCATACTTCTTCTGCAAAATTAAGCAAGCTTTAATAAAAGGGTGTTAAAAGCAACCCTCGCTATAATTCCAAAATACGTCACCTCTGGGACGAGGAGGCAGGTGCTTCCGCTTCGGCGGAGGCCTTCCACTTTGATCTCCCGTTAGGGGCCGAAGCTGGCGCGGTCCGCGCTCCTCCCAAGACTGTCTGACGCATAGTGTGGCGACCCTTGGGAGCAGAAGTTAGCACGTGGGCAATAGCGCGAGATGAGCGCCCTGTTCGGGAGAGGGTCTTCTTTTCACTTATTGTGGAAGAGGGAAGAGCCCCGGGGTGATCGGTTGTCAGAGCGACCTTGGTGCCGTCAAGGCTCTCCTGATAAAACACCCCGTCTTCAAAATCAATTGACGTCTCTGGGTCGTCATGATACCCCGAATCGTCGTCACGGGAATGATCCTCCGGTTGAGGAGGAGGGCAATTAATGGACGCAACTTGACACCTCCATCCCTGTTCAAATACAACCAGTCAGAGTTCGGGCGTAATCCATGAGCTCAAGACAGTGGATTGTGGCTTACCCTGTCCACCAGATTGTATCCGGAGCAACCTTCCCGGATACTCATTTGAGCAAAATCTGCCTCCTCTCCCTTGAAGAGATTGGCCAATATTTTGGCCAGAGCTGCCTTATTGTCTGGCCCTTGTCGCTACTAGTGGGTTATGTCGTTAGTCCCGTTATAGCACCATAAAGGATGACCCCTTTCCTGGAGGAGTTGCACGCATCGGGTAATGGCGACGGCCATCACTTCGATCATGGTCAGCTTACTGCTAGTTAGCAGCCTGACCCTGGCCGCCAATGAATGCACCTCTTTGTTGTCCTGTTGGGAAGGGCCTTTGGGCTGCTAGTTGAACCACTTTATAGGTGGGTCATTTGAGTATTCGGGCAACCCTTGCCAAATTGGATCTGTGAGGGGAATGTCTTCAATATAAAACCACTCCGAGGTCCATTATTCGGGATCTTTTCGTGGGGTTCCAATTGGGTACCCTATGCCAGCTATCCGCCATACTTCGGCTCCGCCCACCTTGAATATGGATCCTCCCTGGAGGCGAGGGACAAGACAGAAATACTTCCTCCACAAGTCGAAGTGGGCCTCGCAACTCAAAAATATCTCGCAAAGGGCTACAAAGCCAGAGATATGTAATATGGACCCCGGGGTGAGGTTGTGGAGCTGGATCCCATAGAACTCTAACATACACCATAAAAAGGGATGGATGGGAAAGCCCAAACCTCTTAGAAGAAGGGCACGACACATACCCTCTCCTCCTTACTCGGAGCGGGGGAGTTCTCGGCGAGGGCACTGCCATCGACGGAGATGAGACCGGCGCGGACGGGAACCAAATCTGCCGGAGGGAGGAAGCCCTGCATCTGCAAGCGCCTCAGGTAAAGGTGTGAAACTGAATAGCTCGACCAATCGCCTGGGAGTGGGCCGTGCGGGTGCGAGGATAAACCAGGGAGGTCGGCCATGGCGCCGGGGAATGATACGTCTCCAACGTATCTATAATTTTTTATTGTTCCATGCTGTTATATTATCATTCTTGGATGTTTTACAATCATTTTATAGCAACTTTATATGGTTTTTTGGGACTAACCTATTGACATAGTGCCTAGTGCCAGTTGTTGTTTTTTGCTTGTTTTTTACTTTGCAGGAAATCAATACCAAACGGAGTCCAAACGCAACGAAACTTTTTGGTGATTTTTTCTGGACCAGAAGACACAAGTTGGGCCAAGAAAGTACCTGAGGGGTGCTCTGAGGGGAGCACAACCCACCAGGGTGTGCCTGGGGGCCCAGGCACGCCCAGGTGGGTTGTGCCCACCTCGGCCACCTCTCGCACCGCCTCTTTACTCTATAAATACCCCAATATTCCAGAAACCCTAGGGGAGTCGACGAAAATCAATTCCAGCTGCCGCAAGTTCCAGAAACCACAGATCCAATCTAGACTCCATCACGGAGGGGTTCATCATCCTCATTGGTGCCTCTCCGATGATGCGTGAGTAGTTCATTGTAGACCTACGGGTCTGTAGTTAGTAGCTAGATGGTTTCCTCTCTCTCTTTTGATTCTCAATACAATGGTCTCTTGGATATCTATTTGATGTAACTCTTTTTGCGGTGTGTTTGTTGGGATCCGATGAACTTTGAGTTTATGATCAGATCTATGTTTTTATCCATGAAAGTTATTTGAGTCTTTTGATCTCTTATATGCATGATTACTTATAGGCTCATATTTCTTCTTCGAATCTTTGGTTTAGTTAGGCTAACTAGATCGATTTTTCTTGCCATGGGAAGAGGTGCTTTGTGATGGGTTCAATCTTACGGTGCTTGATCCCATTGACAGAAGGGGAACCGACATGTATGTATCATTGCTATTAAGGATAACAAGATGGGGTCTATTTCTACATAAATCGATCTTGTCTACATCATGTCATCGTTCTTATTGCATTACTCCATTTCTTCATGAACTTAATACACTAGATGCATGCTGTATAGCGGTCAATGTGTAGAGTAATAGTAGTAGATGCAAGCAGGAGTCGGTCTGCTAATCTTGGACGTGATGCCTATATAATGATCATTGCCTGGATATCGTCATAATTATTTGAAGTTCTATCAATTGCCCAACAGTAATTTGTTTACCCACCGTATGCTATTTTTCTCGAGAGAAGCCACTAGTGAAATCTACGGCCCCCGGGTCTATTTTCTCATCATATATTTTCAGATCTATTTTGCTATTTGCCTTTTTATTTATTTGCCACTTTTATTTTCAGATCTATATTTCTAAAAACCCAAAAATATTTTGCTTCACTTTATTAGATTCGCGATCTATTTATCCAATCTACTACAATTTATCTCACGTCCATTTGCCAATTTCTGGCGCCGTTACCCGAAAGGGATTGACAACCCATTTAACACGTCGGGTTGCAAGTATTTTTTCTTTATGTGCAGGTGCTGTTTACGTAGTGTTGCTTGGTCCTCCTACTGGTTCGATAACCTTGGTCTCATCACTGAGGGAAATACCTACCGTTGCTGTGCTGCATCATCCCTTCCTCTTTGGGGAAATACCGACGTAGTTCAAGCCAACATCAAAAGGAATTTCTGGCGCCGTTGCCGGGGAGACATCATCAACATCTACCAGGTTCCTAATCACAAATCTCATCTCCTTGCAATTTACATTATTTGCCATTTGCCTCTCGTTTTCCTCTCCCCCACTTCACAATAATTTGCCGTTTTATTCGCCCTCTTTTTCGTTCGCCGTTTTCTCGTCAGATCTGTTTTTGAGTGCAATCTTGTTGCGTAGTCACGATGACTCAAGAGAACACCAAGTTGTGTGATTTCTCCAATACCAACAACAATGATTTTATTAGCACTCCTATTGCTCTGCCCGCCACTAGTGCGGAGTCTTGTGATATTAATGCAGCTTTATTGAATCTTGTTATGAAAGATCAATTTTCCGGTACTCCTAGTGAGGATGCCGCATCCTATCTTAACACATTCGTGGAATTATGCGATTTGCAAAAGAAAAAAGATGTGGACAATGATATTGTGAAGTTGAAGTTATTCCCGTTTTCTTTGCGAGATCGTGCAAAAATTTTGTTTTCTTCTTTGCCTCACAATAGTATCAATTCTTGGGATAAGTGCAAAGATGCTTTTATTACTAAGTATTTTCCGCCCATGAAAATTATTTCCCTTAGGACGCAAATCATGAATTTTAAGCAACTTGAGCATGAACATGTTGCGCAATCTTGGGAAAGAATGAAATTGATGCTAAGAAATTGTCCTACTCATGGTTTAAATCTTTGGATGATCATACAAAATTTTTATGCCGGATTGAATTTTGTTTCTAGAAATCTTTTAGATTCCGCCGCGGGTGGTACTTTTATGGAAATTACTTTGGGTGAAGCTACTAAATTGCTAGACAATATTATAGCCAATTATTCACAATGGCATACCGAAAGAGCTCCTACTAGTAAAAAGGTTAATTCGGTTGAAGAAATTTCTTCTTTGAGTGAAAAAGTTGATGCTCTTATGAAATTGGTTGCCAATAAAAGTGCTCCTTTTGATTTTAATGATGTGCCTTTGTCTACCTTGATTGAGCAAAATAGTGATGCCGTAGATGTGAATTTTATCTCTCGAAACAATTTCAATAACAATGCTTATAGAGGTAATTTTAACACTAGGCCTTTTCCTAGTAATTCCTCTAATAATTATGGTAATCCTTCTTATAATAATAATAATAGTAACACCTCTGATTTTGAGAATAATATTAAAGAATTTATTAATGCTCAAAAGAATTTTAACACTACGATGGAAGAAAAATTGAGTAAGGTTGATGATTTGTCTAGAAGCGTTGATAGAATTTCTCATGATGTAGAAAATCTCAAGATGAAAATTTTTGTGCCTAAGGTTGAAGAATCAATTAAAGCTTTATATGTTTCTATGGATGAAAGTAAGAAAAGAACCGCCATGCTTAGAGCTAGAAGAGAATTTTTAGAAAAAGCCTTTTCAAGTGATTGCTTTCACAAAAATGATGAAGATCTTAAAGTGATTGGTGTTTCTTCTATTGATTCCTTTTATTAGTAAAAATTAAGATTGATGAAAAGGGACTGAAGAAGAGTCAACTTTAGCTAGAAGGCGTCCCGATAATTTGGAGGGTGAAAATCTTGTTGAGAAAATTGGTAAAAGTGGGTTTGGAGAGGTCAAAACTTTAACTAGTGATGTGCCCACTCTTTTGGATTACAAAGATTTTAATTATGATAATTGATCTTTGATTGATTGTATTTCTTTGTTGCAATCCATGATAAATTCACCCCATGCCTATGAACAAAATAAAGCTTTTACTAAACATATTGTTGATGCTATGATGAAAGCTTTGGAAAAAAAGTTGGAATTAGAGGTCTCAATCCCTAGAAAATTACATGATGAATGGGAACCTACTATCAAAGTCAAGATTAAAAATTATGAGTGTTTTGCTTTATGTGATTTGGGTGCTAGTGTTTCTACAATTCCAAAATCTTTATGTGATGTGCTTGGTCTTACCGATATTGAAGAATGTTCTTTAAATTTGCACTTGGTGGATTCTACTATTAAAAAGCCTATGGGAAGAATTAATGATGTTCTTATTCTTGCAAATAGGAATTATGTGCCCATAGATTCTATTGTTCTTGATATTGATTGCAATCCGTCTTGTCCAATTATTCTTGGTAGACCGTTTTTGCGCACTATATGTGCCGTGATTGATATGAAAGAAGGGAACATCAAATTCCAATTTCCTTTGAGAAAGGGTATGGAACACTTCCCTAGAACAAGAATTAAGCCACCATATGAATCAATCATGAAGGCATCTTATGGATCTAGAAACAAAGATGACAATACTAAGATCTTTGCATTATGCCTAGCTAAGGGCGTAAAACGATAACGCTTGTTAGGAGGCAACCCAATGAATAAAATTTATTTTTGTCTTTTTATTTCTCTTATTGAGTGTTTGCACAATTATGCTACTATTATGATTGTGTTTTTTGTGTTTTATTTAGTGTTTGTGCCAAGCAAAGCCTTTGGGATAGCTTTGGTGATAGTTGATTTGATCTTGTTGGAAAACAGAACATTTTCGTCCAGTAAAACAATTTTGAAAATTCACAGATGCGACGAAAGATTCTGAATTTTTTACAAAATATTTATATACAAATTTCCTATGTTTTCCTAATTTTTAAGAATGGTAGGAGTTACAGAAGTATGAGAACAATTCGTATCTTTGCAGACTGTTCTGTTTTTGACAGATTCTGTTTTCTTTGCATTGTGTGCTTATTTTGATGAATCTATGGTTTGTATTGGAGGTTATAAGCCATGGTAAAGTTAGAATACAGTAGATATAATGCAAGAACAAAATTTGAATGGGTTTTCTATAGTACTTAAAGTAAAGATTGGTTTTCTTATACTAACGGATCTCACGAAGGTTTTGTTGAGTTTTGTGTGATTTAAGTTTTCAAGTTTTGGGTGAGATTACAATGGATGACGGAATAAGGAGTAAGAAGAGCCTAAGCTTGGGGATGCCCCATGGCACCCCAAGCCATTATTCAAAGAGAAGCAAGCAACTAAGCTTGGGGATGCCCGAGTGGCATCCCCTCTTTCTTCTAACGACCATCGGTATTTTACTCGGAGCTATATTTTTATTCGTCACATATCATGAGTTTTGCTTGGAGCGTCTTGTATGATATGAGTTTTTGCTTGTTTTGCTTTTTATTTTAAGTCATGAATCCTTGCTGGACACACCTATTTGAGGGAGCCAAAATTATGCTATGACTTGTTAGAATTGCTCTCTATGCTTCACTTAAATCTTTATGAGCTATGGAATTGCTCTAGTGCTTCACTTGTATCTTTTTGAGCACGATGTGCTTTAGTATTTTTGAAGAAATGCTCTCATGCTTCACTTAGATTTATTTGAGAGTAATATTTTTTTTTAGAAATTCTCTCTTGCTTCACTTAAATTATTTTTGAGAGAAGAAAATTTTATGCTCATGTTCTTCACTTAGATTTGTTTGAGCTATCAAAAGCAACATATAAAATTAGTCCCAAAGTGATAGATTTCCAAGAGGGATATAATAAAAACTTTCATGAAGATCATTGGACAAAATAAACTTGATTCCTTGTAACAGTTTTGCAATATGATGATATAATATGTGAGTCATGTTAATGAGTAATTATGGCTTAGTAAGAATATTGATGTTAAGGTTTGTGATTCCCTATGCAAGCATGCAAGTCAATAGTTTCTTGGTTGGATGCTTCTCAATCTTTTGCTAGCCTTCATTTGCACTAAGTATAATCACTACTTGTGCATCCAAACTCCTTAAACCAGTTTTGCCATATGAGTCCACTATACCTACCTACATGCGGTATTTCCGTGCCGTTCTAAGCAAATTTGTATGTGCCATCTCTAATTTCAAAATAAATTTCTCTTTTGTGTGCTTGTACCGCTCATGAAACGGTAGGGGGTGGCTGATATATTTCCATGCTAGATGTGTTATTCTCAAGATGAGTGTTTATTCACTTGTCATTGCACGAGAGTACGGCAAAGGTATTAGGGATGCCCAGTCCCAAAATGAAAAAATGAATTTACTTTATGTTGTCAAATAATAAATTCCTTGGAAAGTGTTGGTATGGACAGCACCCGTGGATTCGGCTAGCCGTGGAATGTGAAAGTATGGTGGAAAAAGGAATAAACTTTATTTTCTGTTTGGGAACTGCCTATGATATATCTAGCATGGAAAGTATTGGGAACTACTCGATCGTTTTCGTTG
This sequence comes from Thinopyrum elongatum, assembly GCA_011799875.1. Taxonomy (NCBI): domain Eukaryota; kingdom Viridiplantae; phylum Streptophyta; class Magnoliopsida; order Poales; family Poaceae; genus Thinopyrum; species Thinopyrum elongatum. The sequence goes on from CM022298.1 coordinate 576,145,330, forward strand.
ACAGGAAAAGCATGCCACCCAAAATGTTTTATCTCTACTTTTTTTTGCTTTGAGCTCTGGCACCTCTACAAATCCCTACTTCCCTCTGCGAAGGGCCTTTCTTTTACTTTATGCAATTTTTATTTTATTTTGAGTCTCCATCTTCTCTTATAAAGCACCAACTAAGGGGCACTATGATCGTACTTGAGCATTGGGTGTAGCTAATATGCGAGTGTGTTTCATGAATGGATCAATGATTGAGCATAATGGGCTAGGGATAACTTGCTTTAGTGTTGATATTTTGAAAGACATGGTTGCTTGTTGATATGCTTGAGTATTGAAATCTTCATGTCAAAACTAGACTATTGCTTTGAATCATATAAAAGTCCAAATGTCCATGCTACAAAGAAAAGAATATGTGATGAACATGTTAGGCAGCATTCCACATCAAAAATTCTGTTTTTATCATTTACCTACTCGAGGACGAGCAGGAATTAAGCTTGGGGATGCTGATACGTCTCCAACGTATCTATAATTTTTTATTGTACCATGCTGTTATATTATCATTCTTGGATGTTTTACAATCATTTTATAGCAACTTTATATCATTTTTTGGGACTAACCTATTGACATAGTGCCCAGTGCCAGTCGCTATTTTTTGCTTGTTTTTTACTTCGCAGGAAATCAATACCAAACGGAGTCCAAACACAGCGAAACTTTTTGGTGATTTTTTCTGGACCAGAAGACACAAGTTGGGCCAAGAAAATACCTGAGGGGGGCTCCGAGAGGAGCACAACCCACCAGGGCGCGCCTGGGGGCCCAGGCGCGCCCAGGTGGGTTGTGCCCACCTCGGCCACCTCCCGCACCGCCTCTTTGCTCTATAAATAGCCCAATATTCCAGAAACCCTAGGGGAGTCGACAAAAATCAATTCTAGCCGCCGCAAGTTCCAGAAACCACAGATCCAATCTAGACACCATCACGGAGGGGTTCATCATCCTCATTGGTGCCTCTCCGATGATGCGTGAGTAGTTCATTGTAGACCTACGGGTCCATAGTTAGTAGCTAGATGGCTTCCTCTCTCTCTCTCTTTTGATTCTCAATACAATGGTCTCTTGGAGATATATTTGATGTAACTCTTTTTGCGGTGTGTTTGTTGGGATCCAATGAACTTTGAGTTTATGATCAGATCTATGTTTTTATCCATGAAAGTTATTTGAGTCTTTTGATCTCTTATATGCATGATTACTTATAGCCTCGTATTTCTTCTTCGAATCTTTGGTTTAGTTAGGCCAACTAGATCGATTTTTCTTGCCATGGGAAGAGGTGCTTTGTGATGGGTTCGATCTTACGGTGCTTGATCCCAGTGGCAGAAGGGGAACCGACACGTATGTATCGTTGCTATTAAGGATAATAAGATGGGGTCTATTTCTACATAAATAGATCTTGTCTACATCATGTCATCATTCTTATTGCATTACTCCGTTTCTTCATGAACTTAATACACTAGATGCATGCTGGATAGCAGTCGATGTGTGGAGTAATAGTAGTAGATGCAGGCAGGAGTCGGTCTACTAATCTTGGACGTGATGCCTATATAATGATCATTGCCTGGACATCGTCATAATTATTTGAAGTTCTATCAATTGCCCAACAGTAATTTGTTTACCCACCGTATGCTATTTTTCTCGAGAGAAGCCACTAGTGAAATCTACGGCCCCCGGGTCTATTTTCTCGTCATATATTTTCAGATCTATTTTGCTATTTGCCTTTTTATTTATTTGCCACTTTTATTTTCTGATCTATATTTCTAAAAACCCAAAAATATTTTTCTTCACTTTATTTATTCGTGATCTATTTATCCAATCTACTACAATTTATCTCACGTCCGTTTGCCAATTTCTGGCGCCGTTACCCGAAAGGGATTGACAACCCCTTTAACACGTCGGGTTGCAAGTATTTGTTCTTTGTGTGCAGCTGCTGTTTACGTAGTGTTGCTTGGTTCTCCTGCTGGTTCGATAACCTTGGTCTCATCACTGAGGGAAATACCTACCGTTGCTGTGCTGCATCATCTCTTCCTCTTTGGGGAAATACCGACGTAGTTCAAGCCAACATTAGGGAATTTCTTCGATGTTGTTCCTTGTGAAATGGGGAGGTAAACTGTCCCGCGCGCCTTTGGATCTATAAATAGGCATCTTACCTTGAAGCTGGGAGGACGTGCTCATGGAAAGATGGCATTGGGCCGCACGCCTTCTGAAAAGGTGCACGAAGCCCTTGCCCGGAGGAATGGCATTAAACTCTGATGGTCCCACCTCAATCTCGAGATATCTTCGGATCCCAGAATCTTGAAACCGTCCGGGCCCGAGCACGTATTAGTTTGGGTTCTTGACAGTGTTCAACGAGATTGATACGGCTCCAAACTGAATAAAGGAATGGAAGAACTCATCTCCGGTAACCCTAACCCTACTGGTGTCTATATAAACCGAGGGTTGTAGTCTTTAGGGCTAGAGCTACATTCATCACCTCATCACCTTAGGGTTTAGCTCATGCTGATCTCGAGGTAGATCTACTCTGTAACCAAACTATACATCCAATACAATCAAGCAGGACGTAAGGTATTACGTCTTCGAGAGGACTCGAACCTGGGTAAACACTATGTTCATTGTCCCTTGTTCCCCATCGATCTCAGATCCACAGCTCGGGACCCCTACCCCGAGGTCTGCCAGTTTTGACACCGTCAATCGGGGTCCACTTGCCATGCACTAAATTACTCCGTGCTAGAGTGCACAACTGCACGGTAGACTACCGCGGTCGAAGCGCCGCAGTAATGCCCAATGAGCTGTCAAATCACAAAAACCCCACCTTTCAAGCAGTAAGTTGGACGGAAAAAGCATCCATCATTTCACTCTTCTCCCTCAGCTTCCTCTCTTGAAGAAAACCCCAACTCACTTCTCCCTCATCTTGTTCCTCATTTCTTCAAGAAAACCCCGATGCGCTTCTGCCATTGTTCTTCTCTCCCAAAGAAGGAAAGGTGAGCGCATCAATGGTGTTGCTTCTGGCCAAGGCCCAGTCTTGCAACCCTGCGACTGATCCTATAAATCCTTCTCTGTTCTTCTTTTGGGTTTGTGATTATGGTTTCTTTTCTTTTATTTCTATTTGATAGTTTCTTGATGGACCCTGGAGCACCGGCCGAAGTGATGTCTATGGCTCTAGCCAAAACCGTCGAGGCTCAGGGTACGAAGAAGCGCAAGCACCCCGCCGAGACTACCATAGAAAAGCTCTAGCCCATCGCCCTGTCCAAGACCGCCTCTTCAGGATCCCTCGTTAAGCCAGTCCAGGTAATATCTCTTCTTGACCATCTTTTTGGCGATCTTGATCGTGTTTTTTCATCTAACATGTAGTACTAGTACTAGTAGTACAACTTTCTGGGTGATCTTGCATGTGATTTTTGTGTGCCAAATGACGGTTCTAAATTGCTCTTTTGACCAAAACATGCGAGAGGTTGACATACATAAGATTTTTTCACATAACACTGATTTCTTATAGGTTACTTTCAACTACTTTATGAACATCAATGCTAGCTGTAGGAAATGCAAGATTTTAGCTCTCATGCATTTGAAGAGAGTATAGTAGCCTCAGTAACTTGTGTTATGGATATTGCAAGTAATCCCTCTGCTTTCATGCCTTTGAAGACATGTTCTAGTGCCTTTGTTCACTCATTTCTGTGCGTATATGTAGTCTTATATGGAGTAAAATATCGAAAATCATCTTATATTTCTGAATGGAGGTAGTAATAAAATATTTGGTTTTTGTTTGAATTAGAGCCAGGTCCGCGGTGGAGATGAAGTTCTCAAAGTCATGGCGTGTGAACTGGAAGACCTGAGGATGAGTTCTACTAGTAAACTATCCAGCTGTTGTGTCCTTGTCGCCACGTGTCGTGAACAACTATTTTCCTGTAGCATTGTTGTCAGGCATGTTCTCAAGGGTGTACTTCACCAAAACAATTTCCTAGTTGTGCCTTCGATTACAAAGGGTGTGGTTCTTGTAAAGCTTCCCGACAAATCTGATGCGAATTGTCTTCATCGTCATCTTTATGAGTGGAAAGACCACTCTGTTAGGTTTTCCAAGGTTGACGAGATGGCGATGATGCTGGTAGACATCTCTCGCGAAGTCCATGGCCTAGTCAGTTATGTGGGGTACATCCCGTAGGTCGGTGGCAAGAAATAGTCTACAGAGTTTAATTAGTGCAACTTTGCTTGTCTGTAGTAAGTACTATTGTTCAGTACTTGATTTGTGTGTGTGAACCCTGTATTGTTTAGTACTGCCGCTTTTGTTGTGTGGTGAGTCCTGAGAATAGTCTATGTTAATGTCTGTCCACTCAATTTAGTCTGTATATTTTGAAGTATCCAGATCATCTTTTTTATGAGGACGGTTTATCAATTATGGTTACACTCCAATATCTGTATGCATTGCAGGGTTTGTCGCACCCACCATGATTTCCAGTCCCATGGATGTTCGCTCCATACGAGTTGTTACCACCTTTGGATTGTCCTGCTTGTGGGAGTAAGTGCGGACCCTGCATGCCACCCGTAATTAGACGATCAACCTTTAGTTTACAACTTGAACATAGTGATATCCTGGTAAGGATTCACTCATGTCACATCAAGTAAATCTTATTGATTTACTGTCATGTTTTCTTACTTTTGCTGCAATTTTACGATGCAGGTTTTCTCATGTGACATTCGTTGCAGAATAAACCGTTTGGTTTGCTCTATGATGGTTATTTTTGCAGGTTTCACTTCTTATGTCGTGTCAGTAACGAAGGCACTGTCCATCACTTATATTACTGGACACAATTGGATCAGTCTGTTGTCTGAGTAGAATCTGAAGCCCTATGATGAACTGCAGTTTGTTTTAACAAACATGCCACAATTAGTCCTTCTCGCGTTTAAAAGAAGTGAAGAAAAAGACTAGATCAAGGTCACGGAGCCTAGTGAAGTTAGAAAGCTGAAGTATGAAATCATAGCAGACCAAAGACGATCGCTGCTGTCTCGCACGTCGGTACTACCTTCAGCATCGGATCGAGCACCGGCACCTGCTCTGACCGCACTGGCTCTAGCACTGACAGCGGCATCAGCTCAGTCTGATCCACCAGAGGATTGGGCACCGACCGTGTCAGTGAATCAGACTGATCTAAAGGAGGATCGGGCACTGACACGGGCACCTGCTATGACACCGGCACCAGCTCCACAAGGAGCACCATCTTCGGCAGTAGCAGCGGCACTACCAGTCGCACCAGCACGGGCACCAGCAATGGCTCTGACACCTGCACCAACACTTGAAGTTGCACTTGTATCTGCTCTGGCCCGTGCAGCAGCAACGGAACAAGCACTTGCACCGGCAACAGACTGGGCTGTAGTTCACACTGCATATACCAAAGTCCATACAAAAACCGACATATCCACCTTGTTGGTAAGCATTGGCAGCCCAAGTGTTTCGTTCTTTTTTCTTTCCATGTTGTTTCAAATGATTCACTGTGTTGATCTAACTGTTTGTGTATGTCTTCTTGTTTGCAAACAGAGAATTCCTAGAGCAACGAGGGAGTCGTTCAATAATCCGGGTGACCGTGGCCAAGTTTCTCTTACCATGCGCAGCCTTGGTGTGAATGAACCTGCTCAATATACCGTAAGTACAAAGGATGGTCGCATGATGACTGATGCTAAAGGATGGTCAAGGTTCAAAACTCTATCAAATCTTGCGGTAGGGGATGATGTCAAAATCGAACTTTCTCGGCAAGGAGAGCTGGTCCTAATCAACTTTGAAATTCTTCAGTAGCAGCACACAACTGCCGAACTGATCTATCCTCCGAGGGCTTTTGATGTAATAATATGGCATGGTGAAACAAGTGTCCTGTGTGTATAAGTAGTACGACAGTATTATTTATCACGTAGGATATCATGAAAGAATTGCAACTCTGATTGCTGGTTAGGAACTATCGTTCGATTTCATTCTAACAGTTGCCGTGCTTTATTTAATTTTCTGTATTCGCCTTGCGACATCATATAAAACCAGCGCCGTACCGATCGCTTGCAATATGAAATGCGCTGAGTTAGAGCACATGGGCCACCAAACATGCAAGCCCACCGGCCTGTGGCCCAAATTCCAGAACCATCAGCCTATCTGAGTATTATATTCTCATCTGAACCCCCATATTTTGTTATATATATTCTGCTTGATTTTCTTATGTATAAAGTTGTGATATAAAAGATTTTTATATTTCTTTACAGAGGGAGTATCTCACTATCAAAAATATATTTATTGTAACTAGTTACTCCTGCCTTTCTACTTCCTTTCGCTGATATGCGGGGCATCCGGCAATAGGGTCCACGTGCCATGCACCAAATTAGAGTGCACAATTGCATGGTAGACACACCCCGGTCGTAGCACCGCAGTAATGCCCAATGAGCCATCAAATCACAAAAAACCCCACCTTTCCAGCTTTAGCAGTAAGCTGGACGGACGAAGTAGCAATATTTCACTGGGCCTGAATCCCCTTCTCCCTCGTCTGCTTGTTCAGAGAAAACCTCCTCTCGGCGATTGCGTAGGGTTTTCTCAAGGAGAACCAGGTACGAATTCTTCATCCATCCCCGATAAATCCTAGTCACTTGGTCGTGGGTAATCCTAGGATGACAGCCGCCACCGTTGATGCATTTTTCTTCCTACTGAATCTAGTGTGTTTCATTTGCAGTGCCCAAAGTGCGAGGATCCTACAGGTTTCTGCGCCCTCGGCGAGACGCCACACTTGTTCCTTCTCATCCTAACACAGGATTTTAAAACGCGCACAGTATGTTCCTAGAATCCTCTTTTCTATCCGGGAAGGTTGGGTTTTTTTGAACATGCTGTCGACTAATTTGGAAATTTGGATTGCTATATTTGGATAAAGGGTACTAGTACCATGGTCAACACTGATGTGAAAGAGGAAATTATTTCTAGATTTGGATAGCGAATACATTGTGTTCTCATATTAATTTTCCTGCAGTGCATTCCTTGCTCTGCCAGAACACGTGTACTCAAGATGGCCGGCCTTGCCATAACTGAATACACCAGTATAATAGTCACATTGAAGACAAGCCATGGATATAAGTTCCCAGTTGGGTTCATGAACCAAGATGATCGCTGCTTTTTTTATGGCCGAACTTGGATAAACTTTCTCAAGTGTTACGGACTGAAAGTTGGCGCACGAATGTTGATGGAGATAGCAAAACCTGGTCTCATCTTCACTGTGGTCTTCCACCCCGACGTCATTCCAGTAGTTCATCCATGTTAGTTTTGTATCTGGTTCTTGCATGTTGCCTCGATTACTTCTTAATCCACCTATTCTGTCTAACTAATCACAATTTGACTTTAGAAGTAGCTGCAATTTGTGATTCCCTTCTCTCACGAAGATGCTACTTCTAACTAATATTTCTTATAATTGATGGCACGTGTAGGTTATTTCAAAGTTTAGCACACTACTCGTTTGTTATTCTATAAGAACTCGACTGTTACTGATGGCACTGAACTTGACTGGGACGACATCCACCAGTTCCTACACTTTATTGATCGTCTTGAGGTCCTTGTGGGGTGTTTTAATGGTGGAAGGCCACGTGGGATATGTGTGCCACTGGTGCACACATTGAACAGGTCCAACTGTGTCAAGAAACTTATGGTACGAGTTGTTTTCTGTTATATATGTTTTTTTAACTATCAACGGTAGGAGTACCTCCTACTGCATTTTAAATTAAATAAAGAATATAAGGTCTGTACATGAGTTTTACAACCACCTAACATTTTGTGAGTGGGGGGATTGAGAGTTATGAAAGAGAGCTCAACAAAGAGGAGATAAAGGGTTTATGTTTGTCCTTCACTCTATGAGTGAGGAGACCAAAATCCTCCTGAAACCTATCAAGCCAAGCTTGTTTGGATAGTGTGATCCCTCTGAAATGTTTATTGTTTCTTTCTTTCCAGATGCTCCAAGCAGCCAATAGAAAAACTTCCATGAATAATGGTTGGCTCCACCTGCCCCTTGCCAAGGAGATTTTTTGCAGTCTAGGCTCATTTGGGTTCCAGGTGATATGTAGCGTTGGCCAACAGGATGAGCTGAAAGAGCAATCGAAGAAGAGGTGCTCAACTTTTTCCTCTGTGGGGAGACCACATAAAATGCAGTTATGATTGTTACCAATATTGTAGTGTCGTCGTTTCAGCATATTCCTTGTGTTGAGCCTGTCTGATAATAGTAACCATCCGAAGACTTTGATCTTCATCGTTGACTTGGATTTCCACAACCATTTAAAGCTCTGGAGTGCGTGCGAGTCACGGAAGCAGAAGGTTTAGAAATTGTGGGACGTATATTCTGCAGTCCCCCGGACATAAGTCCATTTATCAGCCTTTGCGTCATTTGCATCCAGGTTGACATGGGCGAGCTGAGCCTGCATCTCACGGGTTTCTGCATGCGCCTATACAGACAGAGGTAGGTGGAAAGTTTGTCCCAGTGACGTGATCGCCAAGAAATCCCGAATAGAGATGTCTTCATCAAGTCCAAATGAGAATGCTCTTGGGAAGGATTCAGCCAAAATGGAATCTGTCCAAAGATCCTTCCAGAACAGCACATTGCCACCGTGTGACACAATGACCTTTGAAATCCCTCTATAGGTAGGCATTAACTTCATGATATCTCTCCACCAAAACAAACCTCACGGATCGGATGCATGCGGTATTTTCTCTTGATAGTATGTATCCCATATGAGTTCCATCCAAGGCAGATCCCAGTTATTATAGAATTTGTGCAGATATTTCAACAAAAGCGCCTCCCCTTGTAACTTGTGATCGATGACCCCTAGACCACCACTGTCTTTGGGTCTACATACCATGTCCCATGCTGCAAGGGAGTTGCACTTGTCCCCTTGCTCGGTTTTCTTAGTCCATAGAGCTTTGCATCTGATTTTGTCAAGTAGTTCAATGATTTTTGCTGGAAGTCTCAAGGTGCACAGAGCAAAAATAATTAGTGAGGTGATCACCGAGTTTAGGAGGGATAGCTTGCCACCATAGGATATCATGTTAAGGGTGGCTGATAGTCTTCGTTCCATACCGCAAACCAAGGGCATCAGATCTTGCACTGTTGGCCTGGTGGTTCCGAGGGTGAGACCAAGGTAAGTAAAGGGCATTTTTCCAATAGTGCATCCAAAGATATCGGCCAGCTCTTGACATTTGCTCATCTCACAGTTTATTGGGACTACGGTGGAATTGTGAAAATTGATTTTCAGACCAATCGAGGACGCATAGTCAGAAAGAATGTTTTTAACACGAGCTGCTTGGAGTGGGCAAGCCGAAAGGACCAGGATTGTGTCGTCTGTGTATTGAATGATCGGGTAGTCCTTTTGTGTCAGGCAGGGGAATGGTAACTGAATTTGACCTTGTCTGAAAGCATCATTTATGGCAGCCTGTAACAGGTCTGCTGCCAGAACGAAAATGAGCGGGGAGAGCGGATCCCCCTGCCGGACACCTTGCTTGCAATGAAACTGTCTCCCCGGGGTCCCATTTAGAAGAACCGAGGACTTGCCCGAAGAGAATATGCATTTTATCCAGTTTAGCCATTTTGCATTGAATCCCATATTGGCCATAATTGCCAGCATCACTTCATGATCGATGGTATCAAACGCTTTAGCAAAGTCTAATTTTAGAAGGATTATTTCTTTTTTGGACGCCTGGCACTGGTAAATATATTCAAAGGCCCACGCGAGACAATCTTGAATCGACCTTCCTTTGATAAATCCGTACTGATTTCTGTGTACTATCTTCAAGATAATTTTTTGGAGACGATTGGTCAGGATTTTGGTGATTACCTTTAGGCAACAGTTGAGAAACGTGATCGGTCGAAAATCATTGACTGTGGCTGGGGAATTTATTTTGGGAATCAGCGTGATGTATCCCTCATTAATGCTTTCAAGATTAAGATTGCCTTCAAAGAATTGGTCACAAAGTTTGTAGAAATCCTCCTTTATGATGGGCCAACATGCTTTGAGAAAAACTCCAGTAAATCCATCGGGGCCAGGTTGTAACACCTTTGGATTTTGCCCTTTTCTTTTTCTGATGATTTTCTTGGATTTTTTGATTTGATTTGCTTTTCTGTGGCTATGTGGTTCTGAAACTTGGGAAGATCATGTCTTCCGAGGTTTTACAGTGGCTTGTCATCCTCATCATCATCCCAAGATCATGTCATTTTCATCCTTGACCCAATTCCAATATTCATTTTCTTGGGAATATTCCTTTTCTATTAAAGGAATAATTCTTTTTAACCCTAGGTTGTGAAGCAACCTATATTTCTGTCACTCCCAAAATTCCCAAATAATTCTCATAAATTGTTTGGGTCATATCTTCCTCAAATATGTCAAAATCCGTCCTTGGCATCATCAAAGATAATTCACAAATATTCCTTTTCTGATTCTGCCCTAAGTGGCTTTTTGGAAAGGAAGTGTCATTTATCTTTGCTTGTTTGACCCCAAACATTTTGGACACCTTTTCCTGTCCGTATAATTACCCCATGCCAAAATTCAACTCAATTTTCCTAGTAAATATTCCTGAGCAATTTTTCAAAGTTCCTGTCTGAGGGAAGCCTTTGTGAAGGAAGTACAAGCTAGGCATATCCAAATGAGTTGAAATTTTGCAAGGTCCTTCCTATGATAAAATCATCACTCCCCACCAAATTTGAGCTCATGTAACTCATTTATGTGAGCCCAGCTCCAAATCTTGGTTTCTGGTCAGATTTTCAGTTTGTGAAGCAAGTATATTTTATATTGCTTCATTTAAGCTGAAAATTTACCAGGACATTCTCCCATCTATATTCACTCTCTCCACCAAGTGTTGGCTCATTTCATCAATCCATTTGCCTTGTGCAATTTTTCCAAATTTCTATCCAGGGAGATGCTCTATGAAGCATGTGCTAGTTTGGTTCCTTCAAATAGCATGAAACTTTTTGGGCATTTTCAAATCTTCAAATCATTGGGCCATGCCCATTTTAAGCTCAATCCCATTTAGCATTTGAGTGCTACTTCAAAATTTCCAAATCTGACGAGTGGGTCACTTTCTACAGCAACCCCCATCTAGACTCCTCCATTTCGTCTGATATTTATCCACCACAGTCACCTTGGCATGTGATCAAGCCATGTCAAAGCTCAACCTCTATCTCCTCCTATGTTTGTCTCCCCACAGCGCAAATTTCTTGCTGTTCATCTGAGTTGGAGCCACCTGCAAATCTCTTCTTTGCCCCTGGACTGAGTTGTTTCTTCCTTTGAACTCAGGGCAGTAAGGTCCATCTACTGGACATGATCGGACTGGTCAGAGTGCACCGCGTGCGCCAGTTCACGCGGTGACCACGGGGCAGAAAAGCCAAACAGCGCGCTCTGGCAAGACCTCGGCGCTGTGCTCGTCCGTTCCCTCGTCGTCTTAACTCCCATCCATGTCTAGTAGCTCCCCCGTGCTCGACTACATCACCCTGCATCGCTGCCCCGCCCTGCATCGCTGTGGTGTGGTCGCCATCGTCGCGCCCGTGACGCGTCCGTCCTCTATACGCCATTGGCAGCGAGCTGAAGCTCTCTAGAGCACTTCCGTGGCCGCCCCTCGGCTATATATAGCTGCCCCAAGGTCCTCCGCACCTCAACCACTCCTCCCTCGCCTCATTTGTTCACCGAAGTCGCCACATCTCGCCGTTTCCTCGCCGTTCGTCCTCGGTGGTCGCCGGAGTTTGTGCTACCCCGACCACCACCGGCCCCCTCTCCTCCTCTAGCCACCACCAGCGTGCTCCTCTCCTCTCAGTGGTGCTCCCCAACCCTCCTCCCCCTCGCCGGAGTGGCCGCACCACCGAGAACCACCACCGCCCTCACCTCCCTGTCCTCCTCCTGGCGCCGCCCATCGCCGCCGTCCCGCTCCTCCCCGGAGCCATCGAACCCTCTGAACGGGACCCCCTCGCCGCCCCGGTCCCGCCGGTGCCCTCGGCTCGGCCGGAGATGGCCTGAGCCGGCCGGCCCCCATGGCCGCTTCCCTCTCCTGCCCCGCTCTATTCCACGGGAGGAACAGAGGCGCGGGAGGAAGACGACACCGCGCCTGGCCCCCTTCCCCTGCCCGTGGGACCCCCCTGTAAGTCTCTCCCACCCCCGGGCCTAGGTGCTTAAGTGGAAACGGTTTTTTCTGGAGTACGTTTTCTTTGTATGAAAGCATACTCTAACCCTTCTTTTGCTGAAAGTGCGTTTTCCATTACAGAAAGCGTATTCCGCCCGAAGGCGCTTTCAGTTTTTCCTCTCAGGGACCCGTTGGTGTTAAAAATATTCATAGATTTGTCCCTGAACTTCCACCCCTCGTATCTCCGTGACCGTAACTCCGATCGAGGTGAAACCAACGCCCAGTTCTTCGTCTCGTCGAGATCTTTCTGTTGGTACCATTTTAAGTAGGTGGTCCCACAGTGAAAATTACCATTTTGCCCTTGCTTCTAATCAGCCCCCTTCGAGAGAGAAGCACGTCCAGCAAACCGTTCCGCGGCTTCACCGCACTTCTTCCCGGAGTCTCCGTCACCCCCAGGCAAGCCACAACATCCACTTGCATGATAGCCATGAAGTAGCCATGGTTTCTACTTGAATATTTAATAAATGTTTGCCTGTTAACTACAAGCTTGTTTGCTTCTACTGTCGTTGTTTCGGTTATGCTCGTAGATTCTTGTTCACCTTCATGCTATGTTCCGATGCATCTTGTTATCTTGTACTACTTGCTAGTATTATTTCCTCATGTTATGCTTGGTAGTAGTAGTACATGCTGGTAGTAGTGGTGTTCATCCTGATGCAAGCTTACTGTTTGTTATCCATCACCGTTGCTATGCATGTTCCGTTGCATCTAGTTGGTTACATGCTTACTTGGTAGTATTCTTGTTATGTTCTTGCATGGTATTTATTTATGATGCTAGTAGTCATGCTATGCTCATGTGTAGTGTTATGCTTATGCTCGTCAGTATGCCATGCTCATTTGGATATATGCATCATTGTTGTTATGCTCGATGATTATGTTGCACCTCCATGCTTATGTTGATATCATGCTCATGCATTATAGTTGTATCATATTTTATTATGGCTCAGCTCATTGCATTCAAGTTTGACCGGATAATAATGAACTTGAACAACTGTTGGCTGGGTCATGGTGCCACCAAATCGAGCTGACCAGTGCAGCCACATTTGCCTTTTATGGGAAGGCCCTAATGCGGTCTATTGTCATGCCTCTCGCCGGTGCCTCCAACGAGGGAAGGTTATGGGCGCGCGCTACCCTGATCAGGTAGGCGGACATAAACCTTGTGTGCCCATTGTTGTTGTAAGGATCCTTGTCCCCGTTTGGGACCGTTTATGTTTTGCCACGATGGTGGCCGTTGGGTGTCACGAGTTGACACGGGGCCACCCAGGACTTAGCCCAAAGGGGAGTTTGTCGGAGTGGCTGGGAGGGTGTGATGGCAATAGATCGGTTTTGTCGGAACGCCGTTGGTCCACCCGAATAGGAGTGCGAGGCCATGGGTTCTGTGGTGTGGGTACAGTGTACTAACCTCTGTAGAGTGTGTGTTTAATCTATCGATAGCCGCGCTCGTGGATATGGGCCCAGTTCGTAGTCGGTCACACTATGAGCCAACTATAATAATAACTTGATTAATAATAACCCTGGTTCGATGATGAGAAAGAGATTGGTTGTGATCAAGAGAGGATCACGGAGGTATCATGGATACCGAAGTTGGTTGATTTTTATGTGATCGTGAGGGGATCACGACGGTATCGTGGATACCGAGGTTGGTAAGTTGATGCATGAGATGGTTACGAGGTAACCGCCGAGCAAGAGTAAGTTGGTGCATGATAATGTTAACCTGTTACATGTAGTATCATCATGTTCATATGCTCATGCTATGCTTGTTCTAGCCATATCATGTTCAGTTTATGCATGCCATGTTGTTCTGTTAGTATCATGCTCATGATTGCTTTAACCTGCTAATGCCATGCTGTTGTTTGTCTTGACTGCTTTTGGTTAATTGTGAGCTTGCAAGTACATTCAATGTACTGACCTGGCGTGTCATTCCAGTTTGCAGGTCGTGCCGAGTTTGCTTGCTTGTTTGGTGTGGTTCCTATGTTCACGAGCTAGGATAAACGTTCCAGCCAGAGTCCTGCGGATTGGAGTCCATCATCGTCGTTCGTTGCTTCGCTGCCAGTAGAGGTTCCACTGCCTCGAGTTGTTATGCTGCTTGCATAGAGCAACTGTGGTTGGCGTAGCGTCGCCGTGCCGGTGTTATTCATTGTAATATCAGAGACCTTGTATTCATATTCGTGTTGTAATAGAAAGCTGGTTTGTTCTATGCTAAGCAGTGCCGTATTCCAGAAGACTTCACCTCGATCTCTGGGCTGGAATACAGGGCGTTCTAGTTTCTCTGAGCCGGGGTGCCACAGGGCTTGGTATCAGAGCAGGTCTGGCTGTAGAGCGTCCTAGTCCGCTGGAACGTTAGAAAACGGTAGTATAGGGTCTGGTTGTTGCCCTTGCTTGCTGCATTTGGTTGTTGCATTTGTTTGCTGCATATAGTCTTATTCGGTTACCCCTAACCCCTGTTTCTTGCGTAGATGGCAGTCAGCTTTCATGAGTTCAGTGCCCTCCCCAGAGCTCCCGGTGCTGTTCCTATTGCGTTCAGTCCCACTCCTGCACCTCTCAGCTTTGCCACCCTCCTTGGCGATATGTGGTGTAGCATTTATCCCCATGGAGATCCACCCCATTACCAAGTATTCCAGTTTTCTGCCGGAGGAAGAATTCTGGAGTATGTTGCTCATGTCCATCTGTCAGCCTCGATTCCTGTTGGTAAGCGCACCTATAGTTTCCACGGTGGTTACGGCGCTACTCCCAAGCGTGTCGTTCAGTTTGCCGTAATGGCAGGAATCACCAGTCTTCGTCATCAAGAGAGCATGGTGCAAGAGAACCGTGCTTATCAATATTATCCCACCATCGTCGAGAATCCTAAGCGGATCAAGTTCCCCTCTGTCAACCCTCAAGATGACCCGGCTATCATTGCCATGTCCCGTTACATGACGGCCGAGTGTCTTCTTATTTCCGAGTGAGTCCGAGATGCCATTCGAGCCAGGAGATTGCTTGGTGTTTCCCTACCTCAGTCTCTGCCAGCTTCTCCAACCCCTCCACCTCATCCCTCCGGAGTTTCGGAGTCAGCAGTTCCACTCGCTACTCCCTTAGCTTCTTCGTCAGCTCCCAAGCATTTGCTCAAGTGTAGGGTGTAGTCCTTCGTGTGGTGCATGTGCATCTGCTGTAGTATCATGCTTGTGTGTGCCTGTGTGGAGTAGTTTTGTAGCTTGTTTGATATGTGCTTTGTTGCAATAAATTGTTTTCTCGTGCTTCTTTATTTGAATCTTCGGTGTTACCCCCTTATGGAAAATTGCTCATCAACCGACACCGGATCAGAAGAAGCCATGAGAAGTAAAGATATACACCAAGGAACTCAGTTAAAAACAATGAGATTTTCAGCTGACAGCATTGTATTGCAGACATCCGGTCTGAATACAAGTTATATTCTGCTCAGACTTTCAGTAACAAGCACCCGTCAGAGATACATCTTTATTGTAGCAATGATTAAACCAACAGGAGAACAAAATTGGATCCAAGTCCAACATGCATTTCAAGTCAAAGGTATGGTCTGTACACAATGATTGATTCTGCCATGAGTCAGATTTAAAACATGCGACACCCAAAAGTCAGTCCAAAGACGCAATGAATTCATTAAGCAAGGATGGTCAGACAATTCTTGTCATACAAGTTATCAGCAGTCGGAATGACAAGGATATATATATATGTCATTCCGTTCGCAAGAAAAGCAGCACAGTATTTCTCAGCGAAGCGTACAAGGCAAGATTCCTCAGTCTGCATCAACAAGGTATGAATGGATTCCCGTGCAAGATATATTCAGTCTTCTCGATAAGGTACTGTAAAAGCTTCTGGAATAAGGTACCGAGTCTTCCCTAGCAAGTCTTTAAGGGGGGAAGCTTCTAAGGTACGCTACCCAGTCTTCCCCAGCAAGCTATCCACCGAAGGCTTCGAGCACAAGCCATCCAGTCTTCCTCAGCACGATATACCGATGGTTTCCAACGCAAGCAATCCAATCTTCTTCAGTACAGCACTGGTACAAGATATTAAACTATGAGTTGTCAGCATATGACAGTGTTTCTAAGTGGCAGATCTGCAACAGTTAAGTCAGAAACAAGAATCAGTCAGAACAAAGGTATGCCTCAAGAATCAGATAGTTCTTCATACAATGAGTATGCTGTCAAGTTCATGCAAGTCCCTCGCACAAGGAAGAATTCATGGTACACATCCGACAACCTCACTGGATATGCAAGTGAAGGAAAACCAGTGGGTGATGCAAGAATCGACAAGTCTTGAAGAAAGACAACATTGAGACACCATCTCAGTAGTAAATATCAAGATTAGCCCCGCGCATCCGACAAGGTGATGTTATTAATCCTGTCACTGCCAGGCATAGTCGACAACAGTAATTAGATCCGTACAATCGCACATGAACCGGATAAATATCCCGAGGCTCGAGACCAAAGTATGAATTGCAAGATATTGTGCATGACAGTACTCAGGGCCGCGAAAATAGTCAAGGATATATAAGGGCCCACTCTTTCAGTTAAATATCCAGATAAAGAAAATGAAAATGAAGAATCAGAGTATTAAATCACAAAGCATGTACTTCTCATATGGGAATAGATTAAAGAATAGCCTGTCATGAATGGGATCACCGCCAGTCAAGTCTGCAAATGTTATCATCAGGAGATGGTGCATCTTTCTATCAGTCACGTCAAGCGATAGTCAAACCTTTGGTACAGATTGGATACTCAAGACTGCGAAGCCAGTCAAGAAGGCATGCATATATTCGAGGAACCCGATGCCTGGATAGAAGAGACTCTTTGTTCCACGGGAAGATGTGTTCCCCAGTCCGTGGATTATTCTCGGTACTCGATACGAGAATAACACCTCCCTCAAGGATTAATTTCGAGAAGGACACTTATGTCAGTAAAGATAATCTTTCAGACCCCAGCTAAGCCAACAGATATGAAAGAAAAATTTGAGTCAGTATGAATAGGAACATATGAGGTAAGTCCTATCGGAATGTCAGATACAGTGAAGCCAACCACCCCAAATCAAGGCAGTCAGTCAGATCAAATTCAGTGGGAACATTATATGAGAGTAAATAGGAGAACCCAAGTTGGAAACGGTTTCTTCAAGTCAGAATATTTACTTGTTCCCTAAGCAACCAAATCTCGAGGACGAGATTTCTTTAAGGGGGGAAAGTTTGTAACACCCTGGATTTTGCCCTTTTCTTTTTCTGATGATTTTCTTGGATTTCTTGATTTGATTTGCTTTTCTGTGGCTATGTGGTTCTGAAACTTGGGAAGATCATGTCTTCTAAGGTTTTACAGTGGCTTGTCATCCTCATCATCATCCCAAGATCATGTCATTTTCATCCTTGACCCAATTCCAATATTCATTTTCTTGGGAATATTCCTTTTCTATTAAAGAATAATTCTTTTTAACCCTAGGTTGTGAAGCAACCTATATTTCTGTCACTCCCAAAATTCCCAAATAATTCTCATAAATTATTTGGGTCATATCTTCCTCAAATATGTCAAAATCTTTCCTTGGCATCATCAAAGATAATTCACAAATATTCCTTTTCTGATTCTGCCCTAAGTGGCTTTTTGAAAAGGAAGTGTCATTTATCTTTGCTTGTTTGACCCCAAACTTTTTGGACACCTTTTCCTGTCCATATAATTGCCCCATGCCAAAATTCAAATCAATTTACCTAGTAAATATTCCTGAGCAATTTTTCAAAGTTCCTGTCTGACGGAAGCCTGTGTGAAGGAAGTACAAGCTAGGCATATCCAAATGAGTTGAAATTTTGCAAGGTACTTCATATGATCAAATTATCACTCTCCACCAAATTTGAGCTCATGTAACTCATCTATGTGAGCCCAGCTCCAAATCTTGGTTTCTAGTCAGATTTTCAGTTTGTGAAGCAAGTATATTTTATATTGCTTCATTTAAGCTGAAAATTTACCAGGACATTCTCCCATCTATATTCACTCTCTCCACCAAGTGTTGGCTCATTTAATCAATCCATTTGCCTTGTGCAATTTTTCCAAATTTCTGTCCAGGGAGATGCTCTATGAAGCATGTGCTAGTTTGGTTCCTTCAAATGGCATGAAACTTTTTGGGCATCTTCAAATCATTGGGCCATGCCCATTTTCAGCTCAATCCCATTTAGCATTTGAGTGCTACTTCAAAATTTCCAAATCTGACCAGTGGGTCACTTTCTACAGCAACCCCCATCTAGACTCCTCCATTTCGTCTGATATTTATCCACCACAGTCACCTTGGCATGTGATCAAGCCATGCCAAAGCTCAACCTCTATCTCCTACTGTGTTTGTCTCCCCACAGTGCAAACACCTTGCTGTTCATCTGAGTTGGAGCCACCTGCAAATCTCTTCTTTGCCTCTGGACTGAGTTGTTTCTTCCTTTGAACTCAGGGCAGTAAGGTCCATCTACTGGACATGATCGGACTGGTCGGAGTGCACCGCGTGCGCCAGTTCACGTGGTGACCACGGGGCAGAAAAGCCAAACAGCGCGCTCTGGCAAGAGCTCGGCGCTGTGCTCGTCCATTCCCTCGTCGTCTCGACTCCCATCCATGTCTAGTAGCTCCCCCGTGCTCGACTGCATCACCCTGCATCGCTGCCCCGCCCTGCATCACTGTGGTGGGGTCGCCATCGTTGCGCCCATGACGCGTCCGTCCTCTATCCGCCATTGGTAGCGAGCTGAAGCTATCTAGAGCACTTCCGTGGCCACCCCTCGGCTATATATAGCTGCCCCGAGGTCCTCCGCACCTCACCCACTCCTCCCTCGCCTCATTTGTTCACCGAAGTCGCCACATCTCGCCGTTTCCTCGCCGTTCGTCCTCGGTGGTCGCCGGAGTTTGAGCTACCACGACCACCACCGGCCCCCTCTCCTCCTCTAGCCACCACCAGCGTGCTCCTCTCGTCTCAGCGGTGCTCCCCAACCCTCCTCCCCCTCGCCGGAGTGGCCGCACCACCGAGAACCACCACCGCCCTCACCTCCCTATCCTCCTCCTAGCGCTGCCCGTCGCCGCCGTCCCGCTCCTCCCCGGCGCCATCCAACCCTCTGAACGGGACCCCCTCGCCGCCCCGGTCCCGCCGGTGCCCTCGGCTCGGCCGGAGATGGCCTGAGCCGGCCGCCCCCCTTGGCCGCTTCCCTCCCCTGCCCCGCTCTGTTCCACGGGAGGAACAGAGGCGCGGGAGGAAGACGACGCTGCGCCTGGCCCCCTTCCCCTGCCCGTGGGACCCCCCTGTAAGTCTCTCCCACCCCTGGGCCCAGGTGCTTAAGTGGAAACGGTTTTTGCTGGAGTACGTTTTCTTTGTATGAAAGCGTACTCTGACCCTTCTTCTGCTGAAAGTGCTTTTTCCTTTACAGAAAGCGTATTCTGCCCGAAGGCGCTTTTAGTTTTTCCTCTCAGGGACCCGTTGGTGATAAAAATATTCATAGATTAGTCCCTGAACTTCCACCCCTCGTATCTCCGCGACCGTAACTCCGATCGAGGTGAAACCAACGCCCACTTCTTCATCTCGTCGAGATCTTTCTATTGGTACCATTTTCACTAGGTGGTCCCACAGTGAAAATGACCATTTTTCCCTTGCTTCTAATCAGCCCCCTTCGAGAGAGAAGCACGTCCGGCAAATCGTTCCGCGGCTTCACCGCACTTCTTCCCGGAGTCTCCGTCACCCCCAGGCAAGCCACAACAGCCACTTGCATGATAGCCATGCAGTAGCCATGGTTTCTACTTGAATATTTAATAAATGCTTGCCCGTTGACTGCCAGCTTGTTTGCTGCTACTGTCGTTGTTTCGGTTATGCTCGTGGATTCATGTTCACCTTCATGCTATGTTCCGATGCATCTTGTTATCTTGTACTACTTGCTAGTATTATTTTCTCATGTTATGCGTGGTAGTAGTAATACATGCTGGTAGTAGTGGTGTTCATCCTGATGCATGCTTACCGTTTGTTATCCACCACCGTTGCTATGCATGTTCCGTTGCATCTAGTTGGTTACATGCTTACTTGGTAGTATTCTTTTTATGTTCTTGCATGGTATTTATTTATGATGCTAGTAGTCATGCTATGCTCATGTGTAGTGTTATGCTTATGCTCGTCAGTATGCCATGCTCATTTGGATATATGCATCATTGTTGTTATGCTCGATGATTATGTTGCACCTCCATGCTTATGTTGATATCATGCTCATGCATTATAGTTGCATCATATTTTATTATGGCTCAGCTCATTGCATTCAAGTTTAACCAGATAATAATGAACTTGAACAACTGTTGGCTGAGTCATGGTGCCACCAAATCGAGCTGACCAGTGCAGCCACATTTGCCTTTTATGGGAAGGCCCTAATGCGGTCTATTGTCATGCCTCTCGCTGGTGCCTCCAACGAGGGAAGGTTATGGGCGCGCGCTACCCTAATCAGGTAGGCGAACATAAACCTTGTGTGCCCGTTGTTGTTGTACGGATCCTTGTCCCCGTTTGGGACCGTTTATGTTTTGCCACGACGGTGGCTGTTGGGTGTCACGAGTTGACACGGGGCCACCCAGGACTTAGCCCAAAGGGGAGTTTGTCGGAGTGGCTGGGAGGGTGTGATGGCAATAGATCGGTTTTGTCGGAACGCCGTTGGTCCACCCGAATAGGAGTGCGAGGCCATGGGTTCTGTGGTGTGGGTATAGTGTACTAACCTCTGCAGAGTGTTTAATCTATCGATAGCCGCGCCTGTGGATATGGGCCCAGTTCGTAGTCGGTCACACTATGAGCCAACTATAATAATAACTTGATTACTAATAACCCCAGTTCAATGATGAGAAAGAGATTGGTTGTGATCGAGAGAGGATCATGGAGGTATCGTGGATACCGAAGTTGGTTGATTTTTATGTGATCGTGAGAGGATCACGACGGTGTCATGGATACCGAGGTTGGTAAGTTGATGCATGAGATGGTTACGAGGTAACCGCCGAGCAAGAGTAAGTTGGTGCATGATAATGTTAACCTGTTACATGTAGTATCATCATGTTCATTTGCTTATGCTATGCTTGTTCTAGCCGTATCATGTTCAGTTTGTGCATGCCATGTTGTTCTGTTAGTATCATGCTCATGATTGCTTTAACCTGCTAATGCCATGTTGTTGTTTGTCTTGACTGCTTTTGGTTAATTGTGAGCTTGCAAGTACATTCAATGTACTGACCTGGCGTGTCATGCCAGTTTGCAGGTCATGCCGAGTTTGCTTGCTTGTTTGGTGTGGTTACTGTGTTCGCGAGCTAGGATGAACGTTCCAGCCAGAGTCCCTGCGGATTGGAGTCCATCATCATCGTTCGTTGTTCCGCTGCCAGTAGAGGTTCCGCTGCCTCGAGTTGTTATGCTGCTTGCATAGAGCAACTGTGGTTGGCGTGGCGTCGTCGTGCTGGTGTTATTCATTGTAATATCAGAGACCTTGTATTCATATTCGTGTTGTAATAGAAAGCTAGTTTGTTCTATGCTAAGCAGTGCCGTATTCCAGAAGACTTCACCTCGATCTCTGGGCTGGAATACGGGGCGTTCCGGTTTCTCTGAGCCAGGGTGCCACACAGGTGCTCTATCGGCGGGCATGGAGTTGATCACACCATCAATTTCCCCCTTGGAGAAAGGCACCGTGAGTTGTTCAAGATCAGCACATCTTTTAATGATTCTTGACAAGTCAAATTTCATGTCATGGTGAGCAGATGTACCTAGCCTATCCCGAAAGGCTTGGAATATAATCGACTCTTTGCCTGTATGATCTTCAACTATAGTTCCATCAGCCGTCGTAAGAGAGACTATATTGTTTCTTTTGTATCTTTCGGAGGCCATGGCTTGAAAAAACTTTGAGTTCTCATCACCGAATTTAATCCATCGAATTGTGCATCTCTTCTTCCAGTAAAGCTTCTGGTAAGATAAAAGCCTTAGTAGATGTGCTTTTAGGATTGTTCAAAAAAAATTCTCAGGTACCGAAAGTGTTCTTTTGTTCTCAAGACCATCCAGCTCATTTAGTGCTCTGTTTGAATTTTCAATAGCAACCGCTAGTTTAGAAATATTCTTGCTCTAGTGTTTGAGATCATAACGAAGGTTTTTGAGGTTCTTGGATAGAACCCTCACATAGTTGCTAGACTTGACTGGTTTTGCCCATGAGTTTTGTATTATATCAAAGAAACTAGGGTGCTGGACCCAATAGGATTCAAATCTGAACAGTTTGGACCTTGGAATTGCCGTTTCAATATTCACAATGCACGGAGTATGGTCTGAGACCGGTTTTGCAAGAGGTTTTATCGTGGTATTGGGGTATGATGAGGTCCAGTTATTCGTGGTGAAAAACCAATCAATTTGTTCAAGAAGTGGGTCCATTTGCATGTTGCTCCAAGTATATGTGCGACCCTTAATAGGTAACTCAATCAAACTTTGAGACCGTATGAAATCATTGAAAGTGTTCATATCTGAAAAATTCCCTCCAGGTTTATTTCTGTTCTCAGGTCCTCTGATGAAGTTAAAATCACCAACAAATAACCAGTCTTCATTTGAGGGGATATCTAGGGCAAGAAGCCAGTTAACAAAGTTGGTGCGTTGTTCACCTTGGCAGGGCCCATATACATTTACTAGTGTCCAGTATTGTGCACACTGTGTTGATTTAAAGCGTGTCACTAGAGCAAATTCTTCAGTCGCAATAACATCAAAAGTGAAAAGAGAGCTATTCCAGATTGTAATGATTCCTCCTGAAGCCCCTTGAGAAGGGATGTAAGCGAATTGATCAAATTTGCGAGGACAGCAAGATTTAATAAATGATAAATCAAACGAAGTCTTTTTAGTTTCTTGCAGACAAATAACCGCACACCCACTAGAGGTGATCGCATTAGAGAGCGCTAGTTGTTTATCATTCGAATTTAAACCGCGGACATTCCAACAGAGAACGTTCCAATTAACCAAAAGGACCATTGCAGAGAGGAAAAGAAAGGAATTACTGCTCCGATGAGGCAGGCTCAGTTGAGCCGGCCATCAAAGCATCTTCAGTGAGCTTAGCGGCCGGAATCCCACACAGGTTGGTGCCAATCATCTGAATCACCAGGATCGGAGTTGGAGGAGGAACCCCGTCTTGTATCTCTACAGGGTCATCAGTGATTTCAGTGATCATGACTGAAGTTTGAGCAGAAGGCACCTTTCTTGGCTTGACCTTGGACAGTTTGGGCTTGCTGTCAGACATTGGTGGAACACGAAAACCATCATACTTAGGTCTCCTGCGGGGCTGAGGTGAAGATTCTGGGACCACAGCTTTGCTCTTACGGCATGTCATGATGGCCAGATCATGGTTCCCACTGTCAGCTGCCGGGTCCATCACAGTTTCCTGATCAGAGATCCTCAAAGTAGGTGCGCTGACAGGTTAAGTCATACGAGCAGGGCCAGGCTCCTGCTGATCCTTAGAAATGTTGTGCTGATAGGTAATAGGGAGTGGGTCATTTCTAGTTGGAGCACTGTCGAAAAGTAGAAAATCAGGCAGAATGTTCATAGAAACAGAAGCAGAGCTGTGAGTGACAGTTTTGGTAGCAGATTCAATCGAGAAAACTCCATCCTTCTCAGTGAGGGTGACCTGAAATTGAACCATTTGGTCTCTGAAACCATATCCAAAACTCTAGGGCCCATATGAAGCCACAATGGGCATTCCAGCAGCGTTGAGGAAAGTATTTAGTCTAAACATTGGAATACACTGATTCAGCAGCAAGGTGGGTATCATGTTACCTTGAGAGGACACTTCCAAGTGCAGCCCATAGTTCGAGATAGCTATGGAGACATCCACATAATTGAAAGGTGGAGCTGGTGTAGCAGCTGGGGGGTTACTAGATCTCCATAGTTGACTGAGGATATTCACTGGAACCAGGACATATGTGTCAGAAACAGTTTCACTAGAAGTGGAGCTGCCTTGAGCAGATATTGAATCATTCCAGGCCATTCCTGGGCTATCCAGCAGATTGTTAGGAGGGAGAATGCCATGATGCACCTGTAACCCCTCAGAAGCCAACCACTCTTGAAAATTATACAGGGCCGGAGGTGTATGAGGTGGAGAAGGTGGCCATTCCCCCCAGACTGGTTGAAACTGAATTCCAGCACCCTGATCAATCACAACATCATTATTAGCATTATTGGACGCATCAGCTGCCACATTTTGAGCCATCCAGTTATGAAGTTACTGCTGATATATCTGTTCTGCATTCAGGCCTTCTCCATAGAGGGGGTGAGGAGTTCCATCAGCGGGCGGTGGATCTTCGCCAGCCGGTGGAACTTCAGGAAGGTGTGCATTCTAGTCGCTGCTGCGGAGCATCGTAACAGCCACTGTCCAGCAATGACGAGAGCCACCCAGCTGTCTCATCACAATGCTCTTAGGCACCAGGCGTAGGCTGATGACTCTGACCTTGATCAAAACGAACTTGCGATCACCTCTAGTATTGTTCCAATCAACCAAACTACCAAAAGTATCAACAGACTTATGAATGTAGTGCTGCGTTTGATAATCATATGGAAAGCCAACATATAGGATCCAGATCTCAGGGCCAAATGAAGTAAGTCTCATGTTGAGTACCGCATCATGAGGAACAAAAGAAATGATCGTGTGTTCCTCAACTTCATCCTCATCTAACTCAAAAGTGGTACCAACAACAGTATCTCTAACAACTGAATCCACAAATCCAAAGATACCTATTCCAAGCGGGTGATCATCTACTTCAGTGGGGAAAAACTGAGATTCATGGAGCAAACCTTCCACAATGTGACGTAGCTCTGCTTTGCGGTGATGGGGAACAAATCTATTCGCCTCAGCAATAGCCAGGAAATCATGGCGAAGAGGGGGAACCGGGTTGACTACCATATCAGCTCGAACCTTATGATCCGCCGGACCAAGCTCCACAGTCATGCCATCAGGGAGGTAGGGGATGACGTTGAGCGGGAAGTTCGCCATGGCCGATGTCGGCGGAGGTAGTGAGAGCAGAGCGGAGGAGCGCACCAGGGGAGAATGTGAATCGGCAGCAGAACGCCTACCCTTGGGGACCCATACCCCTCTTTGTGAATGGAAAAGTCGGGAACAAGATGAATCCACGTGTCCTAGGAGGCCATAGATATTACATCGGATGGTGGAGGCGCATCTGCGGTGATAGGCAGGTAAGTTGGCAGGTGAATTAATGTTATGATGCTGATTGATCTGATGGCGCGAAGACCCAGAATTGACCATATGCTTCCTTTTATGGCTGCATTCTGCTTGGTCATCCAAGGAAGGAATATTATTAGAAGGAGAAATATGCAAAATATCCATCTGTTCCTTAAAAAGACCCTGGGGAGGTGGTCCCAGAATTCCATTGTGGCGATTTTGATTCCGAACCCGATAATTATCCTGAAGGGGTATGCAATCAGCCTGTTTATGGGCTTTAGGCCTCCAAAACAAGCGAAGGGCCGTGGGATCTCTGCAGTTATTTTTGGAGTGGCCCAGAAGGTTGCACTTAGAACATTTCATATGGGCAGGGCAATCAAAGAAAGGGTGGGCCAAGGATCCACATAGAGCACAGCCCAACTTATCAAACGTGGGAGCCGTGGCTTCATCAGATGATCGAAGAGGTGTAGGTTGGCATATGCAAACACGTTCAAAGCAAGACATGCAGTATGTACCAGGGCAGTTGATAGCAAGATGACCAGTGTCCCCACAATCAGAGCAGAGGTTGAGCTTTTCAAATATGAAACTTGAGTGGGGTACCGAATCCAGTTCCCAAATTTCCGCAATCTTATGGTCGGGGTAACCCATTTTCCAAAAATCCAGAATGTGATGGAGCAGGAAATGCGGTAATGAGTTCCAGTAATCCTTCTTGAACCGACAGCCTTGAAAGCACCCATTATGAGACATAAATGTATCATTAATAGATGATTGAAATGCGCGAAAGAATAATCCAGTATGTGGGCAAGTATTACGTGATTTCGAGAATTGCGCAACATCCAAAGCTGGTCGGGACGGTGAACCCGTAGACGGTTGGATCACCGGCGGCAAAGATTTCGACGATGGTTGTGACCGAGCCCCACTGCAGCCCTCACCTTGGAAATCAAACTTGGCTGATGAGGTTGTGCCTTCCTTAACTTCAAGATCCCGTACTAGAAAATGCAAATTAGACTTGATCGCTATTGGTGAGCGAGCAGCAATCTCAGAGATCTGAACATCGGCATGCCACAACAAACTTTGAACAAAAGGGCCAAGAATACCAGGGCGAATAAGTTGAAAGTAGTATATGAAATCCGGCCAAATCCTGTCCTTGAGACTATAGATGAAATGCCCAACTTTGTTTGAAGCAACCGAAAAATGAAATCTTCTCCCATCCATATGATGAACATTTAAACCCAAAGGAAGACCACCAATACAACATTGGAGCGCAATAGCCACAGATTCCTCATTAAGAGGAAAAGATGCAGAGGAGAAACGGACCACCAAGAAGAACTCCTTGTTTGAGCCCGAAGGAGAGAAATGGACGGTGGAACCAAAGCGTTGACGCACCTGAGCCGCGACCGCTAGGCCGGGGGAGAAATCCCAATGAAGAAGCCCATCCATCGGAGCAAATCTCAGAGATCGCCATTGCAGCTAGGTGGAGGTAGGAGGGTGGGAGGGGTGGAGGGGTGGAGAGGTAGCATTGTGTGGCAAAATCAGTATCAATTCTGTTGTTCATAAACTCTTGTTTATACACAGTTTTATAGCTGTGATCTCCTTGAAACATAAACTGCTCGGTTCTATTGTTCCTATACAGATGCCTGACCATGGTCGGGTTAGACTTGCGCTTGGTCACAACATGATGTTTATGTCGACCTACTCCATTTCCCTTGGAGGTGAAAAGATACTTATTCATGGGTAGTCTCAAATAATGAAGGCCCGTCCATCTTGGAGAATAGGACAGAAGGTTATGCTCATGCTTTTCCATGGCTCTAAAGCGAATATCCTGTTTATTGACCACTTGCGAGATGAAGCCGCTTTCAGAAGGTTCTGGATGCGCGGGGTGGCGCCTGGGGCTTGGTAGCCTCACCCTTGGTTAACTGTAGGCAAAGTAGCACTGTTTGAGGCGTGCTTTGTACGGTTGAACCTGTATAACTACTCATACTGCTTTCAGCTATGGTTGTTAAGTGCCCCTGCTGGTTTCAGTTAAGGTTGTTAAGTACTCCTGCTGCTTGTACAGTCTATCATGTTTCTTCAGTCTCGTCTTCCTCCAGCCGCCAAAACCAAACCAGCGTCGGCGGGGCCGCCTGCTTCCGCCTCCCACGGCTAGCTGCGCCTCAGTGCATGCATCGCTGCCCCACCGTCTCCTAAATCTTTAATGTCGTCGTCCTCCTCGCGCTTTGGTGCACTCACCGCGGCGCCGCCCTCTCGCGTTGTCAACATGGTCCACAAACAAGAGGAATCGGGAGAGGACTGTACGTGGAGAGGATGACAGTAGGGACCCACCATGTCCATAGCCGTACGCAAGCAAGTTCCTCTTTTTTTTATATACTCCACTGTCAGCGTATAGAAAAAGAAAATGCTTCCTCCTAGTGGATTGCTGACATCTAGGACCCACGACATTGTCAGCGTATAGTCAATAGACAAGAGAACAGCACAAGATCGGCTGACACCTGGGACGTAGCTACTCGAGCAGTTTTTTTTTGTTATTGTTGAGACGGAGCAAGGTTTCAACTGGGCTGTGGCCCGTCTAGCCCAGGCTTCTATTTTACATTCACCACATGACTAGCCCAGCTATTTTTTGTTTGTGAAAATGGCTAGCCCAGTTTATTTTTTCTGAAGAATACCCAATCCAGGCATACCCAACCAAGGCCTACTTATTTTTCTCCGCCTTGCTGGGCTACAACTCTTTCAAGACGGCTACAAATCTTAAAAGTAATATGAAATGGGCTGTAAATATAAAAAACACACGACAAATTGGCAATTACTTTCAATTTTTTGAATTTTTTCACATTTTCATATTCCAATTTCACTGGGCTTTAACCTAATTTAAATATATCTTCAAAGTACTTTAAATCTGGCTCGACATTTCGGTATTAAAAATAGTTTGGACCCGACCGAAATATGCAAAATTTCGTTTAAATTTTTAACCCTGGCCCTGGCCAACAAAAAGAAAACGGACTGCAATAAATTGCATAAGAAGCTGCAAATGAGCTTTAAATTATTAAAAAAAATAGGGAATGGGCTGACTTGTGGGCCTATTAAGTTGACGCGTATGCAAGATTTTTTTACTTATTATATACGTCAACTAACAATTCTATCAGAAGTGACCGTAGGATGTTAATCCAACAGCCCTCGTGCTTCTTCAATCTCTAATCTTCTTGCTCCAGCCGCCAAATCCAGCGCCGGCGGGACCGCCTGCTCCTGCCTCCCGTGGCCGGCTGTGCTGCCGCGCAGGCCTCACCGCCCCCTACTACTACCACCGCTGGCCAGGCCATCCCACTACTCACCCACATCCTTCCACTGTTGTGGCTTCACCGCCTCCGGGTCATTCCCTTCCTGGGTCTCGCCGCCGTCCATCGCGTTGGTGTTCTCGGCACGGCGTGGTCAACGTTGTCAACAAACGACAACATCGGAAGAGGGATGTACATGGAGAGGCTGACAGTTGGGACCCACATTATCCATGGCCGCATGCAAGCAAGTACTCCTTATTATGCCAAAAAAATTGAATCCTCCCCATGACAGCTGGGACCCACCAATTATATCTTGGCAAGGAAGTGCCTCCTTATTAAGCAAAAAATAACGATTGCTCCCCAAGACAGCTGGGGCCCACCAGATTTGGAGGCTGACTTGTGGCCCTACTAAGTTGACGCGTACGCATGGCTTTGTCAATTTAGTCAACAAACGATTCTATCACCAGTGACCATTGGATTGTTAACATCCAACGGTCGTCATTCTTCTTCAACCTCTGATTTTCTTGCTCCAGTCGTCCAAACCACCGCGTGCTCCTGCCTCCCGTGGCCGGCTGTGCTGCTGCGTAGGCCTCACCACCCCTACTACTCCCATCGCTGGCCAGACCATCCCTCTACTCACCCACACCCCCTGTTATTCTGCGGCGACGGCAGCCTCACACCGCAGCCGAACCAGTCAACGCTCGTACTACCCTCCACGTGTTCCCATGCTCCGCGTCATTCCCTGCCTCACTGTCGTCCACCGCCTGGATGTTGTTCGCGTGATGTGGTCAACGAACGATAGCCATCGGAAGAGGACTGTACGCGGTGAGGCTGACAGATGGACCCACCAGCTACATCTTCGCACGCAAGGAAGTGCCTCCTTATTACGCGAAAAAAAAGAATCCTCCCCCTGTCAGCTCGGACCCACCATCAATATCTTCGGACGCAAGGAAGTGCCTCCTTATCCTCCCTGACAGCCGGGACCCACCCAGTCAAAGCGTACATAGCATTGTCATTCTGATCACAAACGTGTATGTACATACTGGTCCATCGGTCTTTCTGCCATGATGAACCGTGGCCCAGTAAGGAGCGGTAGCTATTCAGGCAGTCCCGTCTATATCGTGTACACGTACCTACAGCCACGCTGCAAGAAAGTAAATACGGCTACGTACATACATACGGGCGGGGTCTCGAATGCGTACAGCAACCGCGTCTTGTACATCGGCAGCCAACCGGCTGGGTCGGAATGAAGAAACTGCATCATGTTCATTGGGAGGCAACGGAATGCGTCGTGTTCATCGGGAGCCAACCGGCTTGGACGGAACAGCCGAAACGAGGCCTGGCACACCGCAGAACGGAGGAAATGGACTTGTGTTCGAGCTCCTATATAGTCGAAACGGGGTCCTGTTGATCAGGAGGGGTGTGGCGTACCGCAAAACGGAGGAAACGTACTTGTGTTGGAGCGACTACGGTCGAAACGGGGTCCTGTTCATCGGGAGGGGTGTGGCGTACCGCAAAACGGGACTCCACGGGCTACTGTTCATCCACCGTCTACTGCCTCGCTCCAGCCTCCACGGGGCTACTGTTCACCCACTGTTGACTTCCTCCAGCCTCCACCTGCTACTGTTCATCCACCGCCGACTTCCTCCAGCCTCCACCTGGCACTGTTCATCCATGAGCTACTATTCATCCGGCCTCCACCGGCTACTGTTCAACCAGCCCTCCACGAGGTTCTGTTCATCCACCCACAACTGGCTCGGGTGTGGCGGCCTCCTCAATCGGGGTCCTGTTCATCCAGCGGCAATGGCCTCTACTACCACGGGGGTCCTGTTCATCCAACCCCCACCGAAAACTGTTCATCCAACCCCCAACAACGGTCACTGTTCATCAAGAGACAGCAGCAGATGGTTCGATCGGCTTCAGTTAGCAGCAGTAGCGAAGGAATCGCTCGGGTTCAATTAACAACCAGGGATCGATCGCTCGGTTTCAGTAACGCAGCTAGTGCAATCTCTTGGGTTTAGTAAGCGAACACCTCGCTCGGGTTCAGTTAGAGCTCAATGCCTCGCACACACGCGCGTACGTGCACGAGTGAAACGTGCAAACCTCCGTGCATCGTTTGGCCCCGACCACCCATCGTAACCGAGAACTACCCGAAATTTTCCTCGCCCTCGCTTCTACCATGATTTTTTTCCGTCATGGACGGCCCAAAGAATGTCATGCAGGTGCGTCTCCGGCCCGCCCAGGACGAAAAGCCCATTTTTCTGTCATGATTTTTTATCATAGAAGTAGGAGCCCACCACATCTATGATGATACGTGCTTTTGTCACAATTATCGTCATAGAAGTGTCATAAGCATGACAGAAAAAAATTCGTTCGGCCAAAAATGTCACGGATGTGTCTTTTTTTTGTAGTGGATATATACTCGAGGATTCAAAGAAAGAAGCAACGATAGATTAATCATCGTACTTGTGGCCCGGGCACAGTCTCAGACGTGTCAGCGCGCCTGGCACAGCCTGTTTAGCCCTGTGCTGGGCCGGGCACGCGTGCTTCTAGGCTAGCCCGTGAAGCACGACCCTTTTGGCCAGGTCTGCCCCAGCGCCAGCCAGTGCCACACGCGCAGGTGGGCTGGCCCAGGCCCAAGGTCCACAAGACTAATTGTCTGCTTTCGGCACAATCACTTTAGTTAAACAAATGTTCTATTCCTCAATAAAAAGTTAAACAATGTTCTAGAAAAAAACATTTAAAAAATCTACTCATAGATAATAGAGTTATGTGATTTGTCGAAGCTTTGCACATGAAGACATGTTGCGTTCAGCTTTATTTGTATCATGTATGTCCGCGGGCAAATTTAACACCATGTATGTCCGTGGACACAGACATGATACAATTGTTGGGAAACGTTGCATGGAAAACAAAAAAAATTCTACGCACACGCAAGATCTATCAAGTAGATGCATAGCCACAAGAGGGAAGAGTGTGTCTACGTACCCTCATAGACTGTAAGCGGAAGCGTTTGACAACGCGGTTGATGTAGTCGAACTTCTTCGCGTTCCAACCGATCGAGCACCGAACGTACGACACCTCCGCGTTAAGCACACGTTTAGCTCGATGATGTCCTCCGCCTTCTTGATCCAGCAAGACGGTGAGGTAGTGGATGAGTTCCGGCAGCACGACAGTGTGGTGACGGTGATGGTGAAGCTATCTCCGCAGGGCTTCGCCTAAGCACTACGAAAATATGACCGGGGGTGTAAACGGTGGAGGGGGGTGCCGCACACGGCTAAGGGATTGTAGTGCTTGTGCTAGGCGCCCCCCTCCCACATATATATAGGTGGGGGGAGGAGGGAGCAGCTAGGAGGCGCCCCCAAGTAGGCCGAATCCTACTTGGGGTGCCTTCCCAAGTGGCGCCTCCTGCCTTATTTGCCGGAGAGGAGAAGGAAAAGGGGGAAGGAGAAGGATGGGGGAGGCCGAGTCCCCCCTCCTTTCCTTCCTCCCACTTGGCCGGCTGCCATGGGGGGTGCGACAGCCCCTTGTGGGCTGGTGTGATCCCCTCTAATGGCCCAATAGGGCCACTTGCCTCCCGGGGGTGACCGGTACCCCCTCCGGTACTTTGATGACTATTCGATTTTCTCCGAAACACTTCTGGTGTCCGAATACCATCGTCCTATATATCAATCTTTACCTCTTAACCATTTTGAGACTCCTCGTCATGTCCGTGATCCCATCCGGGAATCCGAACAACATATAACACTATATCGTCAATGAACGTTAAGCGTGGGGACCCTACGGGTTCGAGAACTATGTAGACATGACCGAGACACCTCTCCGATCAATAACCAATAGCAGAACCTGGATGCCCATATTGGCTCCTACATATTCTACAAAGATCTTTATCAGTTGAACCGTTATGACAACATACGTAATTCCCTTTGTCCATCGGTATGTTACTTGCCCCAGATTCGATCGTCGGTATCTTCATACCTAGTTCAATCTCATTACCGGCAAGTCTCTTTACTCATTCCGTAATACATCATCCTATAACTAACTCATTAGTCAATTTGCTTGCAAGGCATCTTATGATGTGTATTACCGAGAGGGCCCAGAGATACCTCTCTGATACTCGGAGTGACAAATCCTAATCTCGATCTATGCCAACTCAACAAACACCTTCGGAGATACCTGTAGAGCATCTTTATGATCACCCAGTTACGTTGTGACTTTTGATAGCACACAAGGTATTCCTCCGGTATCCGGGAGTTGCATAATCTCATAGTCGAAGGAATATGTATTTGACATGAAGAAAGCAATAGCAATAAACTGAACGATCATTATGCTAAGCTAACAGATGGGTCTTGTCCATCACATCATTCTCCTAATGATGTGATCCCGTTATCAAATGACAACACATGTCAATGATTAGGAAACCTTAACCATCTTTGATCAACGAGCTAGTCTAGTAGAGGCTTACTAGGGACACGGTATTTGTTTATGTATTCACACAAGTATTTAAGTTTCCGATCAATACAATTCTAGCATGAATAATAAACCTTTATCATGAATATGAAATCTAAAATAACAACTTTATTATTGCCTCTAGGGCACATTTCCTTCAGTCTCCCACTTGCACTAGAGTCAATAATCTAGATTACATTGTAATGAATCTAACACCCATGGAGTCTTGGTGCTGATCATGTTTTGCTCACGGAAGAGACTTAGTCAATGGGTCTGCCACATTCAGATCCGTATGTACTTTGCAAATTTCTATGTCTCCATCCTTGACCTTTTCACGGATGGAGTTGAAGCATCTCTTGATGTGTTTGGTTCTCTTGTGAAACCTGGATTCCTTCGCCAAGGCAATTGCTCCAGTGTTGTCACAAAAGATTTTCATTGGACCCGATGCACTAGGTATTACACCCAGATCGGATATGAACTCCTTCATCCAGACTCCTTCATGTGCTGCTTCCGAAGCAGCTATGTACTCTGATTCACACGTAGATCCCGCCACGACGCTCTGCTTGGATCTGCACCAACTGACAGCTCTACCATTCAATATAAATACGTATCCGGATAGTGACTTAGAGTCATCCGGATCAGTGCCGAAGCTAGCATCGATGTAACCATTAACGACGAGCTCTTCGTCACCTCCATAAACGAGAAACATATCCTTGGTCCTTTTCAGGTACTTCAGGATGTTCTTGACCGCTGTCCAGTGATCCACTCCTGGATTACTTTGGTACCTCCCTGCCACACTTATGGCACGGCACACATCAGGTCTGGTACACAGCATAGCATACATGATAGAACCTATGGCTGAGGCATAGGGAATGACTTTCATTTTCTCTCTATCTTCTGCAGTGGTCGGGCTTTGAGTCTGACTCAACTTCACACCTTGTAACACAGGCAAGAACCCTTTCTTTGACTGATCCATTTTGAACTATTTCAAAACTTTATCAAGGTATGTGCTTTGTGAAAGTCCTATTAAGCGTCTCGATCTATCTCTATAGATCTTGATGCCCAATATATAAGCAGCTTCACCGAGGTCTTTCATTGAAAAATTCTTATTCAAGTATCCTTTTATGCTATCCAGAAATCTATATCATTTCCAATCAACAATATGTCATCCACATATAATATCAGAAATGCTACAGAGCTCCCACTCACTTTCTTGTAAATACAGGCTTCACCATAAGTCTGTATAAAACCATATGCTTTGATCACCTCATCAAAGCATATATTCCAACTCTGAGATGCTTGCACCAGTCCATAGATGGATCGCTGGAGCTTGCACACTTTGTTAGCACCTTTAGGATTGACAAAACCTTTTGGTTGCATCATATACAACTCTTCTTTAAGAAATCCATTAAGGAATGCAGTTTTGACGCCATTTGCCAGATTTCATAATTATAAAATGCGGCAATTGCTAACATGATTCGAACAGACTTAAGCATCGCTACGGGTGAGAAAGTCTCATCGTAGTCAACTCCTTGAACTTGTCGAAAACCATTCGCGACAAGTCGAGCTTTGTAGACAGTAACATTACCATCAGCGTCAGTCTTCTTCTTGAAGATCCATTTATTCTCAATGGCTTGCCGATCATAGGGCAAGTCCACCAAAGTCCACACTTTGTTCTCATACATGGATCCTATCTCAGATTTCATGGCCTCAAGCCATTTATCGAAATCTGGGCTCATCATAGCTTCTTCATAGTTCGTAGGTTCGCCTTGGTCTAGTAACATGACTTCCAGAACAGGATTACCATACCACTCTGGTGCGGATCGTGCTTTGGTTGACCTATGAGGTTTAGTGGTAACTTGATCTGAAGTTTCATGATGAACATCATTTGCTTCCTCTCTAGTTGGTGTAGGCATCACTGGAACAATTTTCCGTGATGTGCTACTCTCCAATTCGAGAGAAGGTACAATTGTTGGGGAACGTAGCAGAATTTTAAAATTTTCTACGCATCACCAAGATCAATCTATGGAGTCATCTAGCAACGAGTGAGAGGGGAGTGTATCTACATACCCTTGTAGATCGCGTGCGGAAGCGTTCAAGAGAACGGGGTTGATGGAGTCGTACTCGTCGTGATCCAAATCACCGATGACCGAGCGCCGAACGGACGGCACCTCCGCGTTCAACACACGTACGGAGCAGAGACGTCTCCTCCTTCTTGATCCAGCAAGGGGGGAGGAGAGGTTGATGGAGATCCAGCAGCACGACGGTGTGGTGGTGGAAGCAGCGGGATTTCAGCAGGGCTTCGCCAAGCGCTACTGGAGGAGGAAGAGGTGTCACGGGAGGGAGAGGGAGGCGCCAGGGGCTGAGCTGTTTCTCCCATGCACCTCCCCACTATATATAGGGGTGGAGGGGGCTGGTTTCTTGCCCTCCAAGTCCATTGGGGCGTTGGCAAAGGTGGAAGGAAAGAAATCCCATCCTTTCCCTTCCCCACCGATTGTTATCCCCCTTTTTTAGGGATCTTGATCTTATCCCTTCGGGATATGATCTTATTCCTTCTAAGGGGGAATCTTGGTGCGCCTTGACTAGGGGTGTGGGGCCTTGCCCCCACTACACACGTTCATGTGGGCCCCCCCATGCAGGTGGGCCCCACTCCGGAACCTTCTAGAACCTTCTCGGTACAATACCGAAAAATCCCGAACATTTTCCGGTGGCCAAAATAGGACTTCCCATATATAAATCTTTATCTCCGGACCATTCCGGAACTCCTCGTGACGTCCAGGATCTCATCCGAGACTCCGAACAACCTTCGGGTTACCGCATACTAATATCTCTATAACCCTAGCGTCACCGAACCTTAAGTGTGTAGACCCTACGGGTTCGGGAGACACGCAGACATGACCGAGACGACTCTCCGGTCAATAACCAACAGCGGGATCTGGATACCCATGTTGGCTCCCACATGCTCCTCGATGATCTCATCGGATGAACCACGATGTCGAGGATTCAATCAATCCCGTACGCAATTCCCTTTGTCTATCGGTACGATACTTGACCGAGATTCGATCGTCGGTATCTCGATACCTTGTTCAATCTCGTTACCGGCAAGTCTCTTTACTCGTTTCCGTAACACATCATCCCGTGAACAACTCCTTGATCACATTGAGCTCATTATGATGATGTCCTACCGAGTGGGCCCAGAGGTACCTCTCCGTTACATGGAGTGACAAATCCCAGTCTCGATTCGTGCCAACCCAACAGATACTTTCGGAGATACCCGTAGTGCACCTTTATAGCCACCCAGTTACGTTGTGACGTTTGGTGCACCCAAAGCACTCCTACGGTATCCGGGAGTTGCACAATCTCATGGTCTAAGGAAAAGTTACTTGACATTGGAAAAGCTTTAGCAAACGAACTACACGATCTAGTGCTAGGCTTAGGATTGGGTCTTGTCCATCACATCATTCTCCTAATGATGTGATCCCGTTATCAATGACATCCAATGTCCATGGTCAGGAAGCCGTAACCATCTATTGATCAACGAGCTAGTCAACTAGAGGCTTACTAGGGACATGTTGTGGTCTATGTATTCACACATGTATTACGATTTCCGGATAACACAATTATAGCATGAATAACAGACAATTATCATGAACAAGGAAATATAATAATAACCATTTTATTATTGCCTCTAGGGCATATTTCCAACAGTCTCCCACTTGCACTAGAGTCAATAATCTAGTTACATTGTGATGAATCGAACACCCATAGAGTTCTGGTGTTGATCATGTTTTGCTCGTGAAAGAGGTTTAGTCAACGGATCTGCTGCATTCAAATCCGTGTGCACTTTACAAATATCTATGTCTCCATCTTGAACATGTTCACGTATGGAGTTGAAGCGACGCTTGATATGCCTGGTCTTCTTGTGAAACCTGGGCTCCTTGGCAAGGGCAATAGCTCCAGTGTTGTCACAGAAGAGAGCCATTGGACCCGACGCATTTGGAATGACTCCTAGGTCGGTGATGAACTCCTTCATCCATACTGCTTCGTGTGCTGCCTCCGAGGCTGCTATGTACTCCGCTTCGCATGTAGATCCCGCCACGACGCTTTGCTTGCAACTGCACCAGCTTACCGCTCCACCATTCAAAATATACACGTATCCGGTTTGTGACTTGGAGTCATCCGGATCTGTGTCGAAGCTAGAGTCGACGTAACCCTTTACGACGAGCTCTTCGTCACCTCCATATACGAGAAACATATCCTTAGTCCTTTTCAGGTACTTCAGGATGTTCTTGACCGCTGTCCAGTGTTCCTTGCCAGGATTACTTTGGTACCTACCTACCAAACTTACTGCAAGGTTTACATCAGGTCTGGTACACAGCATGGCATACATAATAGACCCTATGGCTGAGGCATAGGGGATGACACTCATCTCTTCTATATCTTCTGCCGTGGTCGGGCATTGAGCCGTGCTCAATCTCACACCTTGCAATACAGGCAAGAACCCCTTCTTGGACTGATCCATATTGAACTTCTTCAATATCTTATCAAGGTATGTGCTTTGCGAAAGACCTATGAGGCGTCTCGATCTATCCCTATAGATCTTGATGCCTAATATATAAGCAGCTTCTCCAAGGTCCTTCATTGAAAAACACTTATTCAAGTAGGCCTTTATACTTTCCAAGAATTCTATATCATTTCCCATCAGCAGTATGTCATCCACATTTAATATGAGAAATGCTACAGAGCTCCCACTCACTTTCTTGTAAACACAGGCTTCTCCATAAGTCTGTGTGAACCCAAACGCTTTGATCATCTCATCAAAGCGAATGTTCCAACTCCGAGATGCTTGCACCAGCCCATAGATTGAGCGCTGGAGCTTGCATACCTTGTCAGCATTCTCAGGGTCGACAAAACCTTCCGGTTGTATCATATACAACTCTTCCTTAAGAAAACCATTAAGGAATGCCGTTTTGACGTCCATTTGCCATATCTCATAATCATAGTATGCGGCAATTGCTAACATGATTCTGACGGATTTCAGCTTCGCTACGGGTGAGAAAGTCTCATCGTAGTCAACCCCTTGAACTTGTCGATAACCCTTAGCGACAAGCCGAGCCTTATAGATGGTCACATTACCATCCGCGTCAGTCTTCTTCTTAAAGATCCATTTATTTTCTATGGCTTGCCGATCATCGGGCAAGTCAGTCAAAGTCCATACTTCATTTTCATACATGGATCCTATCTCGGATTTCATGGCTTCAAGCCATTTGTCGGAATCCGGGCCCGCCATCGCTTCTTCATAGTTCGAAGGTTCACTGTTGTCTAACAACATGTTTTCCAGGACAGGATTGCCATACCACTCTGGTGCGGAACGTGTCCTCGTGGACCTTCGAAGTTCAGTGGTAGCTTGATCATGATCATTATCAATAACTTCCTCTCTAGCCGGTGTAGGCTCCACAGAAACATTTTCCTGTGCTGCGCTACTCTCCGGTTCGAGGGTCATCTCATCAAGCTCCACTTTCCTCCCACTTACTTCTTTCGAGAGAAACTCTTTCTCTAGAAAGGATCCATTCCTGGCAACAAAGATCTTGCCCTCGGATCTTAGGTAGAAGGTATACCCAATAGTTTCCTTAGGGTATCCTATGAATACGCATTTTTCCGACTTGGGTTCGAGCTTCTCTGGTTGAAGTTTCTTCACATAAGCATCGCATCCCCAAACTTTCAGAAACGACAGCTTAGCTTTCTTCCCAAACCATAATTCATACGGTGTCGTCTCAACGGATTTTGACGGTGCCCTATTTAAAGTGAATGCGGCAGTCTCTAAAGCATAACCCCAAAAGGATAGCGGTAAATCGGTAAGAGACATCATAGATCGCACCATATCCAATAGAGTGCGATTACGACGTTCGGACACACCATTACGCTGAGGTGTTCCAGGCGGCGTGAGTTGTGAAACAATTCCACATTTCCTTAAGTGCGTGCCAAATTCATGACTCAAATATTCTCCTCCACGATCTGATCGTAAGAACTTTATTTTCTTGTCACGTTGATTCTCAACCTCACTCTGAAATTTCTTGAACTTTTCAAAGGTCTCAGACTTGTGCTTCATCAAGTAGACATTCCCTTATCTACTCAAATCATCGGTGAGGGTGAGAACATAACGATAACCACCGCGAGCCTCAACACTCATTGGACCACACACATCAGTATGTATGATCTCCAATAAGTTGGTTGCTCGCTCCATTGTTCCGGAGAACGGAGTCTTGGTCATCTTGCCCAAGAGGCATGGTTCGCATCTGTCAAATGATTCATAATCAAGAGACTCCAAAAGTCCATCTGCATGGAGTTTCTTCATGCGTTTAACACCGATATGACCAAGGCGGCAGTGCCACAAGTATGTGGGACTATCGTTATCAACCTTGCATTTCTTGGCATTCACATTATAAACATGTGTAACATCACGTTCGAGATTCAATAAAAATAAACCATTCACCAGCGGGGCATGACCATAAAACATATCTCTCATATAAATAGAACAACCATTATTCTCAGATTTAAATGAGTAGCCATCTCGCATTAAGCGAGATCCAGATACAATGTTCATGCTCAAAGCTGGTACTAAATAACAATTATTGAGGTTTAAAACTAATCCCGTAGGTAGATGCAGAGGTAGCGTGCCGACGGCGATCACATCGACCTTGGAACCATTCCCGACGCGCATCGTCACCTCGTCCTTTGCCAGTCTACGCTGATTCGGCAGTTCCTGCTTTGAGTTACAAATATGAGCAACCGCACCGGTATCAAATACCCAGGAACTACTACGAGTGCTGGTAAGGTACACATCAATTACATGTATATCATATATGCCTTTGGTATTGCCGGCCTTCTTGTCCGCCAAGTACTTGGGGCAGTTTCGCTTCCAGTGACCGTTTCCCTTGCAATAAAAGCACTCAGTCTCAGGCTTGGGTCCATTCTTCGACTTCTTCCCGGCAGCTGGCTTACCGGGCGCGGCAACTCCCTTGCCGTCCTTCTTGAAGTTCTTCTTACCCTTGCCCTTCTTGAACTTAGTGGTTTTATTCACCATCAACACTTGATGTTCCTTTCTGATCTCTGCCTCCGCTGACTTCAGCATCGCATATACCTCAGGAATGGTCTTTTCCATCCCCTGCATGTTGAAGTTCATCACGAAGCTCTTGTAGCTAGGTGGAAGCGACTGAAGGATTCTGTCAACGACCGCGTCATCCGTGAGATTAACTCCCAGCTGAGACAAGCGGCTGTGCAACCCAGACATTTTGAGTATGTGCTCGCTGACAGAACTATTTTCCTCCATCTTACAGCTGTAGAACTTATCGGAGACTTCATATCTCTCGATCCGGGCATGAGCTTGGAAAACCATTTTCAGCTCTTCGAACATCTCATATGCTCCGTGATGCTCAAAACGCTTTTGGAGCCCCGGTTCTAAGCTGAAGAGCATGCCGCACTGAACGAAGGAGTGATCATCGGTGCGTGTCTGCCAAACATTCAAATCGTCTGGCAGTGCTGGGAGAGCAGGTGGGTCACCTAACGGTGCTTCAAGGACATATGATTTCTTGGCAGCTATGAGGATAATCCTCAGGTTACGGACCCAGTCCGCATAGTTGCTACCATCGTCTTTCAGCTTGTTTTTCTCTAGGAACGCGTTGAAGTTGAGGGTAACATTAGCGTTGGCCATTTGATCTACAAGATAGATATGTAACATTTAGACTAAGTTCATGACAATTAAGTTCATCTAATCAAATTATGTAATGAACTCCCACTCAGATAGACATCCCTCTCGTCATATAAGTGATTACATGATCCGAATCGACTAGGCCGTGTCCGATCATCACGTGAGACGGACTAGTCATCAACGGTGAACATCCCCATGTTGATCGTATCTTCTATACGACTCATGCTCGACCTTTCGGTCTCTTGTGTTCCGAGGCCATGTCTGTACATGCTAGGCTCGTCAAGTCAACCTAAGTGTATTGCTGTGTAAATCTGGCTTACACCCGTTGTATTCGAACGTTAGAATCTATCACACCCGATCAACACGTAGTGCTTCGAAACAACGAACCTTCGCAACGGTGCACAGTTAGGGGGAACACTTTCTTGAAATTTTAGTAAGGGATCATCTTATATATGCTACCGTCGTTCTAAGCAAATAAGATGCAAAAACATGATAAACATCTCATGCAATCAAAATAGTGACATGATAAGGCCATTATCACTTTGCTCCTTTTGATCTCCATCTTCGGGGCTCCATGATCATCATCGTCACCGGCATGACACCATGATCTCCATCATCATGATCTCCATCATCGTGTCTTCATGAAGTTGTCTCGCCAACTATTACTTCTACTACTACGGCTAACGGTTAGCAATAAAGTAAAGTAATTACATGGCGAATTTCAATGACACGCAGGTCATATAATAAATTAAGACAACTCCTATGGCTCCTGCCGGTTGTCATACTCATCGACATGCAAGTCGTGATTCCTATTACAAGAACATGATCATCTCATACATCACATATATCATTCGTCACATCCTTTGGCCATATCACATCACAAAGCACTTGCTGCAAAAACAAGTTAGACGTCCTCTAATTGTTGTTGCAAGTTTTTTTACGTGGCTGCTATAGGTTTCTAGCAAGAACGTTTCTTACCTACGCCAAAACCACAACGTGATATGCCAATTTCTATTTACCCTTCATAAGGACCCTGTTCATCGAATCCGATCCGACTAAAGTGGGAGAGACAGACACCCGCTAGCCACCTTATGCAACTAGTGCATGTCAGTCGGTGGAACCTGTCTCACGTAAGCGTACGTGTAAGGTTGGTCCGGGCCGCTTCATCCCACAGTGCCGCCGAATCAAGATAAGACTAGTAACGGCAAGAAGATTGACAAATCGACGCCCACAACTACTTTGTGTTCTACTCGTGCAAGATACTATGCATAGACCTAGCTCATGATGCCACTGTTGGGGAACGTAGCAGAATTTTAAAATTTTCTACGCATCACCAAGATCAATCTATGGAGTCATCTAGCAACGATTGAGAGGGGAGTGTATCTACATACCCTTGTAGATCGCGAGCGGAAGCGTTCAAGAGAACGGGGTTGATGGAGTCGTACTCGTCGTGATCCAAATCACCGATGACCGAGCGCCGAACGGACGGCACCTCCGCGTTCAACACACGTACGGAGCAGAGACGTCTCCTCCTTCTTGATCCAGCAAGGGGGGAGGAGAGGTTGATGGAGATCCAGCAGCACGACGGTGTGGTGGTGGAAGCAGCGGGATTTCAGCAGGGCTTCGCCAAGCGCTACTGGAGGAGGAAGAGGTGTCACGGGAGGGAGAGGGAGGCGGCAGGGGCTGAGCTGTTTCTCCCATGCACCTCCCCACTATATATAGGGGTGGAGGGGGCTGGTTTCTTGCCCTCCAAGTCCATTGGGGCGTTGGCAAAGGTGGAAGGAAAGAAATCCCATCCTTTCCCTTCCCCACCGATTGTTATCCCCCTTTTTTAGGGATCTTGATCTTATCCCTTCGGGATATGATCTTATTCCTTCTAAGGGGGAATCTTGGTGCGCCTTGACTAGGGGTGTGGGGCCTTTCCCCCACTACCCACGTTCATGTGGGTCCCCCCATGCAGGTGGGCCCCACTCCGGAACCTTCTAGAACCTTCTCGGTACAATACCGAAAAATCCCGAACATTTTCCGGTGGCCAAAATAGGACTTCCCATATATAAATCTTTACCTCCGGACCATTCCGGAACTCCTCGTGACGTCCAGGATCTCATCCGAGACTCCGAACAACCTTCGGGTTACCGCATACTAATATCTCTATAACCCTAGCGTCACCGAACCTTAAGTGTGTAGACCCTACGGGTTCGCGAGACACGCAGACATGACCGAGACGACTCTCCGGTCAATAACCAACAGCGGGATCTGGATACCCATGTTGGCTCCCACATGCTCCTCGATGATCTCATCGGATGAACCACGATGTCGAGGATTCAATCAATCCCGTACGCAATTCCCTTTGTCTATCGGTACGATACTTGCCCGAGATTCGATCGTCGGTATCTCGATACCTTGTTCAATCTCGTTACCGGCAAGTCTCTTTACTCGTTTCCGTAACACATCATCCCGTGAACAACTCCTTGATCACATTGAGCTCATTATGATGATGTCCTACCGAGTGGGCCCAGAGGTACCTCTCCGTTACATGGAGTGACAAATCCCAGTCTCGATTCGTGCCAACCCCACAGATACTTTCGGAGATACCCGTAGTGCACCTTTATAGCCACCCAGTTACGTTGTGACGTTTGGTGCACCCAAAGCACTCCTACGGTATCCGGGAGTTGCACAATCTCATGGTCTAAGGAAAAGTTACTTGACATTGGAAAAGCTTTAGCAAACGAACTACACGATCTAGTGCTAGGCTTAGGATTGGGTCTTGTCCATCACATCATTCTCCTAATGATGTGATCCCGTTATCAATGACATCCAATGTCCATGGTCAGGAAACCGTAACCATCTATTGATCAACGAGCTAGTCAACTAGAGGCTTACTAGGGACATGTTGTGGTCTATGTATTCACACATGTATTACGATTTCCGGATAACACAATTATAGCATGAATAACAGACAATTATCATGAACAAGGAAATATAATAATAACCATTTTATTATTGCCTCTAGGGCATATTTCCAACAACAATTACCTCATCAAGTTCTACTTTCCTCCCACTCACTTCTTTCGAGAGAAACTCCTTCTCTAGAAAGGTTCCATTCTTGGCAACAAAGATCTTGCCTTCGGATCTGTGGTAGAAGGTGTACCCAATCATTTCCTTAGGGTATCCTATGAAGATGCACTTCTCCGATTTGGGTTCGAGCTTATCAGGCTGAAGCCTTTTGACATAAGTGTCACAACCCCAAATTTTAAGAAACGACAGTTTAGAATTCTTGCCAAACCATAGTTCATACGGTGTCGTCTTAACGGATTTAGACGATGCCCTATTTAACGTGAATGCGGCTGTCTCTAAAGCATAACCCCAAAACGATAGTGGTAAATCGGTAAGAGACATCATAGAATGCACCATATCTAATAAAGTACGGTTACGACGTTCGGACACACCATTACACTGTGGTGTTCCAGGTGGCGTGAGTTGTGAAACAATTCCACATTGTTTTAGATGAAGGCCAAACTCGTAACTCAAATATTTGCCTCCACGATCAGATCGTAGAAACTTTATTTTCTTGCCACGATGATTCTTCAGTTCACTCTGAAATTCTTTGAAATTTTCAAATGTTT
Source organism: Thinopyrum elongatum (assembly GCA_011799875.1). Lineage (NCBI taxonomy): Eukaryota > Viridiplantae > Streptophyta > Magnoliopsida > Poales > Poaceae > Thinopyrum > Thinopyrum elongatum. The sequence goes on from CM022298.1 coordinate 576,189,728, forward strand.
CAGACTTGTGTTTCATTAAGTAGATGTACCCATACCTACTCAAATCATCTGTGAAGGTCAGAAAATAACGATACCCGCCGAGTGCCTCAACACTCATCGGACCGCATACATCGGTATGTATTATTTCCAATAAGTCATTAGCTCGCTCCATTGTTTCGGAGAACGGAGTTTTAGTCATCTTGCCCATGAGGCATGGTTTGCAAGTATCAAATGATTCATAATCAAGTGATTCCAAAAGTCCATCTGCATGGAGTTTCTTCATGCGCTTTACACCAATATGACCTAAACGGCAGTGCCACAAGTATGGTGCACTATCATTATCAACTTTGCATCTTTTGGAACCAATATTATGAATATGTGTATCACTACTATCGAGATTCAATAAGAATAGACCAATCATCAAGGGTGCATGACCGTAAAAGATATTATTCATATAACTAGAACAACCATTATTCTCTGACTTAAATGAATAACCGTCTCGCAATAAACAAGATCCAGATATAATGTTCATGCTCAACGCGGGCACCAAATAACAATTATTGTGGTCTAAAACTAATCCCGAAGGTAGATGTAGAGGTAGCGTGCCGACGGCGATCACATCGACCTTGGAACCATTCCCGGCGTGCATCGTCACCTCATCCTTAGCCAATCTTCGTTTATTCCGCAGCTCCTGTTTCGAGTTACAAATATGAGCAACCGAACCAGTATCAAATACACAGGCGCTGCTACGAGCATTAGTAAGGTACACATCAATAACATGTATATCAAATATACCTTTGTTCACTTTGCCATCCTTCTTATCCGCCAAGTATTTGTGGCAGTTCCGCTTCCAGTGACCAGCCCCTTTGCAGTAGAAGCACTCAGTTTCAGGCTTGGGTCCAGCTTTGGGTTTCTTCCCGGGAGTGGCAACTTGCTTGCCATTCTTCTTGAAGTTCCCTTTCTTTCCCTTGCCCTTTTTCTTGAAACTAGTGGTCTTGGTAACCATCAACACTTGATGCTCCTTCTTGATTTCTACCTCCGTGGCCTTAAGCATTGCGAAGAGCTCAGGAATCGTTTTTTCATCCCTTGCATATTATAGTTCATCACGAAGCCTTTGTAGCTTGCTGGCAGTGATTGAAGAACTCTGTCAATAACACAATTAACTGGAAGATCAACTCCTAGCTGAGTTAAGTGATTATAATACCCAGACATTTTGAGTATGTGTTCACTGACAGAACTGTTCTCCTCCATCTTACAGTTATAGAACTTGTTGGAGACTTCATATCTCTCAACCCGGGCATTTGCTTGAAATATTAACTTCAACTCCTAGAACATCTCATATGCTCCATGACATTCAAAACATCTTTGAAGTCCCGGTTCTAAGCCGTAAAGCATGGCACATTGAACTATTGAGTAGTCATCAGATCGAGCTTGCCAGACGTTCATAACATCAACTTCAGCTCCTGCAGCAGGCCTTTCACCTAGCGGTGCATCAAGGACATAATTCTTCTGTGCAGCAATGAGGATAATCCTCAAGTTACGGACCCAGTCCGTGTAGTTGCTACCATCATCTTTCAACTTAGCTTTCTCTAGGAACACATTAAAATTCAAGGGAATGGTAGCTCGGGCCATTGATCTACAACATAGATATGCAAAACTATAAGACTAAGTTCATGATAAATTAAGTTCAATTAATCAAATTACTAATGAACTCCCACTTAAATAAACATCCATCAAGTTATCTAAGTGATACGTGATCCAAATCAACTAACCCATGTCCGATCATCACGTGAGATGGGGGAGTCATCAATGGTGAAGATCTCTATGTTGATCATATCTACTATATGACTCATGTTTGACCTTTCGGTCTCCAGTGTTCCGAGACCATGTCTGTACATGCTAGGCTCGTCAAGTTTAACCTAGGTATTCTGCATGTGCAAAACTGTCTTACACCCGTTGTATGTGAATGTAGAGTCTATCACACCCGATCATCACGTGGTGCTTCGAAACGACGAACTTTGGCAACGGTGCATACTCGGGGAGAACACATTTATCTTGAAATTTAGTGAAGGGATCATCTTATAATGCTACTGCCGTTCTAAGCAAAATAAGATGCATAAAGGATAAACATCACATGCAATCAAAATATGTGACATGATATGGCCATCATCGTCTTGTGCTTTTGATCTCCATCTCCAAAGCATCGTCATGATCTCCATCGTCATCGGCTCGACAGCTTGATCTCCATCGTTGCGTCGGGGTCGTCTCGCCAACTATTGCTTCCACAACTATCGCTAACGCATTGTGATAAAGTAAAGCAATTACATGGCGCTTGCACTTCATACAATAAAGAGACAACCCTAAGGCTCCTGTCGGTTGTCGATATTACAAAACATGATCATCTCATACATCAACATATATCACATCATATCTTGACCATATCACATCACAACATGCCCTGCAAAAACAAGTTAGACGTCCTCTACTTTGTTGTCATAAGTTTTACGTGGCTGCTACGGGCTTCTAGCAAGAACCATTCTTACCTATGGCAAAAACCACAATGGTGTTTCATCAAGTTTGCTGTTTTAACCTTCTTCAAGGACCGGCCATAGTCAAATTCGATTCAACTAAAGTAGGAGAAACAGACACCCGCCAGCCACCTTTATGCAAAACTAGTTGCATGTCTGTCGGCGGAACCAGTCTCATGTGCGTGGACATGTAAGGTTGGTCCGGGCCGCTTCATCCCACAATACCGCCAAATCAAAATAAGACGTTGGTGGTAAGCAGTATGACTATCACCGCCCACAACTCTTTGTGTTCTACTCGTGCATACATCTACGCATAGACCTGGCTCATGATGCCACTGTTGGGAAACGTTGCATGGAAAAAAAATCTATGCACACGCAAGATCTATCAAGGAGATGCATAGCAGCGAGAGGGGAGAGTGTGTCTACATACCCTCGTAGACAGTAAGCGGAAGCGTTTGACAAGGCAGTTGATGTAGTCAAACTTCTTTGCGTTCCAACCGATCGAGCACCGAACGTACGGCACCTCTGCATTCAGCACACGTTCAGCTCGATGACGTCCTCCGCCTTCTTGATCTAGCAAGACGGCGAGGTAGTGGATGAGTTTCGGCAGCACAACGGCGTGGTGACGGTGATGGTGAAGCTATCTTCGCAGGGCTTCGCCTAAGCACTACGAAAATATGACCGGGGGTGTAAACGGTGGAGGGGGGCACCGCACACGGCTAAAGGATTGTTGTGCTTGTGCTAGGCGCCCCCTTCCCACATATATATAGGTGGGGGGGAGGGAGCAGCCAGGAGGCGCCCCCAAGTAGGCCGAATCCTACTTGGGGTGCCTTCCCAAGTGGCGCCCCCTGCCTTATTTGCCGGAGAGGAGAAGGAAAGGGGGGAAGGAGAAGGAAGGGGGAGGCCGAGTCCCCCTCCTTTCCTTCCTCCCACTTGGCCGGCTGCCATGGGGGGTGCGCCAGCCCCTTGTGGGCTGGTGTGCTCCCCTCTAATGGCCCAATAGGCCCACTTGCCTCCAGGGGGTGACTGGTACCCCCTCCGGTACTCCGATGACTATCCGGTTTTCTCTGAAACACTTCCGGTGTCCGAATACCATCGTCCTATATATCAATATTTACCTCTCGACCATTTCGAGACTCCTCGTCATGTCCGTGATATCATCCGGGACTCCAAACAACATTCGGTCACCAAATCACATAACTCATGTAACACTATATCGTCAACGAACGTTAAGCGTGCGGACCCTACGGGTTCGAGAACTATGTAGACATGACTGAGACACCTCTCCAGTCAATAACCAATAGCGGAACCTGGATGCCCATATTAGCTCCTACATATTCTACGGAGATATTTATCGGTCGAACCGTTATGACAACATACGTAATTCACTTTGTCCATCGGTATGTTACTTGCCCGAGATTCGATCGTCTGTATCTTCATACCTAGTTCAATCTCGTTACCGGCAAGTCTCTTTACTCGTTCCGTAATACATCATCCTGTAACTAACTAATTAGTCACTTTGCTTGCAAGGCTTCTTATGATGTGTATTACCGAGAGGGCCCAGATATACCTCTCCGATACTCGGAGTGACAAATCCTAATCTCGATCTATGCCAACTCAACAAACACCTTCGGAGATACCTATAGATCATCTTTATGATCACCCAGTTACGTTGTGACGTTTGATAGCACACAAGGTATTCCTCCGGTATCCGGGAGTTACATAATCTCATAGTCGAAAGAATATGTATTTGACATGAAGAAAGCAATAGCAATAAACTCAACGATCATTATGCTAAGCTAACAGATGGGTCTTGTCCATCACATCATTCTCCTAATGATGTGATCCCTTTATCAAATAACAACACATGTCAATGATTAGGAAATCTTAACCATCTTTGATCAACGAGCTAGTCTAGTAAAGGCTTACTAGGGACACGGTATTTGTTTATGTATTCACACATGTATTTAAGTTTCCGATCAATACAATTCTAGCATGAATAATAAACCTTTATCATGAATAAAAAAATATAAAATAACAATTTTGTTATTGCCTCTAGGGCATATTTCCTTCAACAATTAGTTAGGTGATGAGGTTATCTGCCTCCCGGTAGGCCAATGGTGATCCAAAACTCAACAGAGGCCCATCGAGGCCCAAGCATGTATTCAACAAATACCAAAATACTCAACTAAATACTTGCACTTAAGTTACTTTTTCTGGTTGTGAAGCCCGTAAATACTTGAGTGGAAGGAAAGTAACTTACGTGCAGGTATTAAACTGAGCTTCATAGCTCGTAGACCTTACAATGAAGGAAAAGAAACTTATTATGTACTCCCTCCGTTTCTAAATATAAGGCTTATTAGAAATTTCAATGCGGACTACATACAGATATATATAGATACGTTTTAGAGTGTAGATTCACTCATTTTGCTACGTACGTAGTTTATATTGGAATCTCTAAAAGGGTTTATATTTAGGAATGGAGGGAGTAGCAAGTACTACTACTAACAGAGCTTCACAACAACAAAAAGAACTTACAACCAACAAACACAACTTGCTGCGACAATAAGAACAACGTTCAGTATTTACATTTCAAAGGATTTTCCTTAGATAAACATGAATGCACAAATTAGATATGCTTAAATAAAATTGTTGAACGCTTCAGCATGTCTTTAGCATTTATTTAAATAAGAAAAAAAACTGGAAACATGCATATAACCAAACCTGATTAATATGAAACAACTTATATATCTCTGTGAGCTCATTCATAGATCACGACCAGCTTCTCACATAAATCAACTAATAAATGATCTAAAAATAATCACCACTGAAGAAGGCCGCAATGGAGCACGGCGAACTAATAGAAGTGAACGATAACCGATGACTAAGAAAGTTCGAAATTCCATGAGAAATTTCTTACCATGGACGACCAAATATTATCTTACCAAGTGCAAAAAAAGTCATGACAGTCCGCACTGTAGTAACTTCGGTCCACATAGTGAGTAATTCTAGTTCAGATATCCAAAAGAAAATCCATAAAAAGCATGGAGCAAGGGTGAAATGTAAACAAAATAGTATTGATCACAATAAGATTGTTCTATTTGTGGGGACTCTTGAGATCAACACACTAACGAATTGGTAACAATCTATACTCCTCATGCCTGGAAACCATACGGTGGAAGGCAACTCTAAAGAATCGGAATAATAATTTTGGAGCTAAACTTGAACTCTGCAAAACCACACGGCGAAGGGTAACTCCAAGGCTAACATCAGTTAACGTGATGTCAAAGTGGCCATTGCTTTCTTCCTAAGGGAGTATATGAAGAAAACAACAATAACTATCTAACTAATCTAACAACACCTGAATTTTTGGAAACAAACCAAAGCCCAAATGAATTTTTTAGGACCATAGTTCGTAATCCACTAACATAGTTAAAACTACTGCAGCAGAGGGAATTGGATGATCTCATTGGTCGATGCGCCATCTAAGGGCAGGCAGGAAAAGCCCACTAAAACAGGGCGCAGCCGTCTGTGACACGACCTTGACGACGTGGTCGGGCCATGGCCTCGGCGGCTGCAACTCCCACTCCCGCCTGCACGCTGAGGTACCTATACTTGGACGAAGGTGAGTCCCAGCTTGCAAGGAAGAAAAGGATTATCACGTTCACTGTACGGTGGGCGGTGAGCAGCTAGCGGGGTCCGTGGACTGGTAGTTGTTGCTGGTCTGCACCGCATCGGTGAACCAGAAGAAGTTACTCGCCGGCAACTCCGTTGTGTTCCTACGCAGCAACGCGGCCAGGTCCACCGTATACGTTAGCATCCAGCACGCCCAGCCCGTGCTCTGTGACGAGGGCTACCCTAGATGAGATGCGAGCTTCGGTGATGGCGGCGCTCGGCCACAGCGACCATGGTCGTACCAGTCCGTCGAGGACGCGTCGGAAGAGAAGCGCTATGTTCGTCATCAGGGCCGACGACTGCAACCTGTTTCAGCAGGCGCAAGATGGCACATGGACGAACGATATCATCCGACTTCCCTCTAAAGTAGTTTTAGCTACGTTAGAGGATCTGGTTCCGCCATCGGTACTGTACCAATGGTACATCATCAATTTGGGATGTACAGGTGATGACGAACCTAGATCCGAGGTTGGCGAGATTACATATATACATCCATCCATCTCACAAGTCAAAACAAAATCGATCCAGAGGTGGAAGGATTTCTCACCGCATTGGCCCTGGTTCTTGTCATCGATCTTGTGATGCGCCACCAACGACCTCATGCCTCTGTGTCTACCCTCTACTGGATTTGGTGACGTCGGTGATCGGGGAAGGGGTTGTGGCTGCCGTCGCGAGGGCATCCACCGCTGGGAGTGGCTGGATCAAGCGCGACCAGATGAGGAGAAGAAGAGCGCATCGAGATCATCCCCAAGAGCCTTCACAGTGACAATGGCATCTCTGGTTGCCTTCACGATGGAGGTGGGCACGGGGGCATCAAAGAGAGAAGTCGAATTTGATGGCTCCGAAAGGAAAGAAATAAGAATTCGGACACTCCCTGATTTTCGTTTGATATGCCCACAAGTCGCGCTTCCGGGACACCATCAAAGAAAAAAAGACCAAGAATCAAGGATAAAAATCGGTATAAAAACCAGAAACGTGAAACGGGAGGTGGGGTTCGTTGGGAAAAAATTGATGGGTGGGGATCGAGCGAGGGTGGTGGGGAACGAACGAACGAAACAAGAGACGACCTACTACTGAGACTTTAGGAGTGGAGACATGTTTTCATTCTGACACACTAGCAAACCAAAAAACAAGAAATTTGCACTTAACTCCAAAGATAGCTAAAAGAACATATAAAAATCTGCCATCTACAAATAATAAACTTGCCATGATTATAATACATAGATACCATCCATGGCCAAATTTAGAAAAAAAATTGTGTCTAGAAAATGAAGGCAAACTTATATAAAAATTATGCGACAAGTTTAGAGAAATCTTGTGTCCTAAATCATGAAAATATTGTTGGAATGATATTTTTTTCCTAAAATATAGTGAATTTGTGCAATGTTCCTGCAATCACAAATAATACAAAATACCCAGCTGGTTGGATGTATATTTGAACTATCCGCAAAAAAAGGATGTATATTTGAACAAAAGTTTGCAATACCAAAAATGCCATACATGAACTTTACCTGATCGTCCGGGGAGCAAAAAATGTCGTTTTTCACGGACTGGAACTTCTGTGATCGAGCGCATGTAAAAACTAGGAACATCGCCTTTTTTGGTTCTGATCAGACGCTATGACCACACTTTAATTTGCTCATATGTTTTTTTTAGAAAAAATGCTCATATTGATGTGCATTTGAAAGATTGCTGGCTCTGTCATTTGTTTGCGGATGTGTAGGGCAACCGTGTCTGTTTTAGGATCGGTGGCATACAGATCTGCACAGGTAGCGACGGTTAAACCAAAGCTGGCCACCTGGGTCGTGCGTGTCAGGCCGGTCTGCTAGCACGACTGGTACGGCCCGCCATGGGCCAGGCATGACACGGGCTAAACGGGCCGTGCTTGGCACACGGCACGCCTAGGGCCATGCCTGGGTCTGAAGGCTGGGCACGTGGACCGGCACAACACAACCCGCTTATTATTACCTCCGTCCCATAATTTTTGTTTCAGTTTTTTCTAGATACAGACGTATCTAACACTAAAATATAACTAGATACATCTGTATCTAGACAAATCTAATATTAGAATTTTAGGACGAAGGGACTATTTTGTTTTTCAGATTTTTTTAATATAAGACTTAAAATACAACCCAATAGACTTAAAAACAGCCCAACAGATTGAAAACATGTAGTCCAGCATGCTAAACGTGCCACGGGCCGGCCCGTTTAATAACTAGGCCGTGCCTGGGCCGAGGAGCGAGTCACGCGAGCCGGCACAGCATGGCCCGGCTATTAAATGTGCCATGGCGGGCAGTATCGTGCCAGGCACGATTAGCACAGGCCGTGCCAGGCCGGCCCGTTTGGCCATCTCTGAGTTAAACGCGGGCCTGATTAGGCGCAGCATTAGGCCGCTAATCCCGTTGCGGCCGGGCCGTCAATCTATAAAAATGCTACGGTTAACAGGTTATCGATCCTCCATCGCCGCCGAGAAGCGCCGCCGCCGTCGCGTCCTCATGGACAATGGCGGCCGACGCCGCCGCCTCAAACCAAGGTATTTCTCCTCGCGCGCACGAAGAGCGAGCTAGTTCCCCGTCAGTTCATCCTTCTCGCCCAGATTGTTGAATCCACTGCATAGATTGGTTTATCCTAACCCCTTTGTTCCTTTCAGCGGCGCCATGGAGGGGAAGCCTTCTGCGAAGAAGAAGGCAAGGACGGCCACATCTGCAGAGGAGGAAGCAGTGCCGGTGGCGGCCAGCCTCCTGACGGACGACCTCATCTTGGAGATCCTCTCCCGCCTTCCCGCCAGGTCCGTCCACCGCTTCAAGTGCGTCTCCCCGGCCTGGCGCGACCTTATCGCCGATCCCGCCCACCGCAAGAAGCTGCCCCATCCCCTCGCCGGTTTCCTCTACAACACCTACCACAGGCCGGACCCCCGCTTCTACAACTTTCACTTCGCCAAAGTCTCCGGCGCCGCAGCCCCGCCGGTGGACCTGTCCCTCTCTTTCTTGCCACCCGACGAGTATTGGTATGTCGACCAGCTGGACACTTGCAATGGCCTCCTCCTCTGCCGCGCCCACATGTTCCCTTCTTCTTCTTCCGGGGACGAGAATACGCCGGTTGAATCCCATTACATCGTGTGCAATCCGGCCACCGGAAAGTGGGTCGACCTCCCCCCTCACCCCGAGGTGCCACCCGGCGGTCGCATCTTCGCTCGCTTGGCTTTTGATCCAGCAGTCTCGTCCCATTTCCACGTTCTTCAGTTTAAGGACAGCCAGCAGAAGGAATACGTCACAGGAGTGAACATCTACTCTTCTCAAACCGGGGCATGGATTTGTAGAGAAAGCCGCTTGGTTGAGAAAATTAGCCTGTTCACTGGCCTCGCAAGTGTCTTCTTTCACGGTATGCTGCACTTGCTTGGTTTACTGAATCCCATGGACATGGAGGATGATGCTGTGCTGGTAGTGGTAGCCGTGGACATGGAAGGCCAGGTGTGGAACACTATCCGTGTGCCGTCTGGTGGTTTGAGTTTCAGTAGAATTGGATTGTCAGGGGTGTGTCGGTGTCAAAATCGGCGGATCTCGGGTAGGGGGTCCCGAACTGTGCGTCTAAGGTCGATGGTAACAGGAGACGGGGGACACGATTGTTACACAGGTTCGGGCCCTCTCTATGAAGGTGCTTGATTGATCTTGATGAATATGAGAATTACAAGAGTTGATCTACCACGAGATCGTAATGGCTAAAAACCCTAGAAATCTAGCCTGTCTGATTATGATTGTCCCTATGGACTAAACCCTCCGGTTTATATAGACACCGGAGGGGACTAGGGTTGTACAAAGTCGGTTACAGATAAAGGAATCTTCATATCCTAACGCCAAGCTTGCCGCCCACGCCAGGGAGAGTCCCATCCGGACACGGGAGAGAGTCTTCTGTCTTGTATCTTCATGGCCCATCAGTCCGGCCCACGTTACGTAGCTTGGACGCCCGAGGACCCCTTAATCCAGGACTCCCTCAGTAGCCCCTGAACCAGGCTTCAATGACGATGTGTCCGGCACGCAGATTGTCTTCGGCATTGCAAGGCGGGTTCCTCCTCCGAATACTCCAGAACAGACTTCGAGCACAGAAAGCCTGTCCGGCTCTTCAAAAACAAGTACCACACACAACCGCAGAGAGTATAATATTTCACGAGTCCAATCTGCTGACAACTTTTTGTAACGCGACACCACGTTCCTGCACGGTCATTATTTCGAACCGTTTTCTTTTTAGCCTCCCGCTCCATGTTTCGAGAAGCGGTTTTATTGGCATGTCTTGTCGAAGCAGAGATCATGTCCCCTTATTACGGGATTCTCATCAATACGGGCGTGGGTAACCCAACCGTCCCGTTGGTATGATTCCTTGAGAATAGGCAGGTTTTGAGGCCTAGGAGGAGGCGTTTCGATATTCATCGCCTTTATAAAGGGGCACGGACCCGTCCTTCTCCTCTACGCTTTCCCCTCCCCTCATCCTTTCCAACCTCGAGTTCTAGCACCCAAGGTTCAATTTATTTGTTCCGAGTCTCTTAGCCATGTCCGGACCCAACCTTCAAGGCCGGTGGGTGGCCTCCTCCGTCACAGAGGAGGATATCGCGACGCTCCGGGCGGCAAAATACCTGACCACGGAAATCCCCCACAGGCTCCCTGCTCAAGGGCAGGTCATTCCTACTCCCAGATTCGGCGAGAGGGTCGTATTCATCTCGCACTTCCTCCGAGGGCTAGGGTTCGCTCTCCATCCCTTCGTTCGCGGACTCATGTTCTATTACGGGCTAGATTTTCATGATCTAGCTCCGGACTCCTTTCTTCACATCTCAGCGTTCATCGTCATGTGCGAGGCCTTTCTCCGTATTCCCCCGCACTTCGGCTTATGGCTTAAGACCTTTAATATGAAGCCGAAGGTAGTCGATGGGAAGCAAGCGGAGTGCGGCAGTGCGATGGTGAGCAAACTCGCCCACACACCTTGGCCAAAAGGCTCTTTCACGGAAACCTCCAACCTATGGCAACGGGAGTGGTTTTACATCACTGAACCCCGTGGTACCAAGTGGGCAGCTACACCTGCATTCCGGCTTGGCCCTCCATTACGGCTCGCATCATGGATTAATAAGGGGCTGGACTGGGGATCAACGGACGAAGTGCAGGTGCTTCAAAGCCGCATTAGGAGCCTCCTCAAGAAGGACACCGGCCTCGTCGACGTAATCCAGGTAATGCTAGTCCGCCGGGTCCTGCCGTGCCAGCGACGACCCCTCCGCATGTGGGAGTTCAATCTGGAAGGACCACGGACTCTTCAGCACTTCTTTGGCACGACACACAAAGGAATGTGGAAGTTATTCTTCGGGACACGAAAACAGTGGCCGGATACTACCGAGGACGTCGGCCTTGACTGCAACCATCCGGATACCTCGGTAGGCCCTCGACTCCTAAACACAGCTTAGTTAAATATCTCGTAACAATATACTGAGAAAACCGTCTTCGACCAGGGCTGGATCAAGAAGGCGGAAAGAATTAGGTGTTCGGCCCCTCTTCCCGAAGACTCAGTAGATCCTGTGTTAACAAGGATGCTGGCTCCGGCGCCATACCAAGTGTCGACGAAGGGGGACAAAGAGGAGAGCAAGAAGGCCGAAGGTGGCCTCTATTCTAGAGGTACACCAGACACTATGTCCAGGGAGATTGGAACTCCCTCTTTCGAAGACAAAAGAGAAGGAGAAACTGACATCCCCTCTCCCGATGGGAAGAAGAGGGCCGCCTCCGAAGATTTGGAAGCAAAGGCTCCTAAACGAGGGAAGACGTCCGTGTCAGGTGGCTCAGGTTCAGAAGACGACGTTGTGGCGCAGTTCCTCCGTAAGGACAAGCCTTTAGCCGAATCGTAAGTGAACAGAGGCGTCCGAAACATATCCCATTGCTTTCCGGTTACCAGGGTAACATTTAAAATATATGTTTGCAGTCCGGCACGCAGTCTTCCTCAACAGTCCTCCTCCTCGGGGGATCTTCTTCCGGAGATGATGGAAAGCGAGACGCCTCCACAGACCTTCTCGCCCGACAGGGCAGACGACTCCGAGGTGTCGTCCCGGAGGATCTCTCCCGACCAACAAGCGGTGCGAGGGATAATGAAAACTACGCCCGAAGGTGATACTTCGGCCGTCCAGAGTCTGGGGCATGCGGACCCTATGAGGACCAACAATAAAGGGCCCGGACTATCCGGTCTACAGCCGGGGACGACTCTAGAGCCGGACAAACATATTCTTTCCAGGGGAGTCTGTACTCCCGCGGCCGCTCCCAGGGATCCGGGGGCGCCGGATACAATGACGGGCATGTTGCAACATGCGTCCGTTTCAGAGGAACATCGTACCTTAATGGGTACGGTTGTTAAGAGGATTCTGTCCGTGAAAAGCGGATTGAATGAATCCTTCATGAGCCTGCTAAGAGGCTTCGAGGTATGCAATGTAATATCTTTAATTGCACTTCTACGTGCAAAATGCACCTGTGTATAGATAGTAGCCCCTGAGACTCTGGTTGCCGTCCAAAGGGAGGAGATCAGAGGATCAAAAAAGATATTCCCAGGAAATAATCTGATGATTTGGAACACAGGCTGTTTCATCAATGACGACTGCCCAAGCTACAGAGGTTGCAAGGCTGAAGCAGAAACTTGATGTGGCAGATGATGACCTCACACTTATTAACAGGCGGCTCGACGAGGCGCAAGGTATGTTTTTGGGGCCGTCAGTATATGTAAATATGATAATATGAGCATGACGCTGAAAATTGTATACTGAGATATGCATAACTGCAGATAATGCTGCCGCAGTTGAGGCCCTACGGGCTGAGCTTGCCCGAGCCAAGGAGCAAGCCAGGGTGAGTGAGGCAGCTGCCAAGAAGACTGCTGCTGAGTTAAAGGCCGAACAGGCTGCTCGGCGCCAGTGCGAGGAGAGAATATCTACCATGACGCGCGAGCTAAAGGATGCCAATGTTCGATGCGAATTCCTCGAGAAGGATAACAAAGCCAGAACGGTCAAACTCGGCAAGGCCTTACAAGAGGCGAGAGAAGCACGGTCCGAGTCTAGAGCGGCTCGGGAAGAAATCTGGCAAGCTGGGGAGATAGCGGCCGGTAAGCCTTTCTTATTACAGACTAAATTCGGCGATCCGAAGTATGCCCCCCTTAATCAAATGTGGAGTTCTCCAGACGCATTCTTGGACTTGCCGAAGAGTGTCTCCGATGCGGCGCAGTTTTTCCAAGCGCAAGAAGGACGTGCAACGGAGAAGCTTTTCTGGTCGCAATTCAGCATGTTGAAGCGTTCGCTGTTGATGAACGAATAGATGGCCCAGTGGGCCGAGCTCCACAAGATATCCGGATCTGCCATGAAGGACGTCGTGGTCCGGCTGTGGCCGACTGAGCCAATTCCGAATAGCTATTTCGGTTTGGTGCAGCGACTTGTTGATGCAGTGCCGCGTATCGACGCTGTTAAGCGGTCAACGTGCATTGAGGGTGCACGGATGGCCTTTGCCCGCGTCAAGGCGTACTGGGCGAAGATGAAGGCCACCGATATTGCAGCGAAGAGTCCACCCGAGGGCCAGGACCATCACACGCTAGAGCATTATTTTGAGGACGTCCTAGAGGGTGCCCGCTTGATAGAGGGTCAGTGCTCGAAAGATATGGTGTTCGAGTGAATATACCAAGTTTGTAAAAACAATATTATGGTATATTAAGGCCATATTTTTGTACTTTTGCCTGAAAGTATTGGTTCCTCCTATGCGGCCGTTCTTTGTATAATCTGAAAGTTTGCCAGTCGTCGGCTTCAGCCCCCTCGCATATAATGCGGGGGTGTTCGGAAAAGCACTTGATCACTCTTTGACCCAACGTCTTGGTCCATGAAGGAGGTGTCAATGCGGCGAACTAGGCATTCGGACTATAGGGCTTTAACACTTTCACTTAGCCATAGGAGTTTGACGGCGGGTCTACGATATAGCCCCTGGTATGTGCACGTTTACCCGAATACGGTGCGTTACATAGGTGACCAGAAAAATCGGTCCTTCGTGTAATACGGAAAGAATCGCTAAGGATTCTGATGAGTCATCGAGTGGTTGACCAGCTCTCGCCGCATCATGACAGTCAGTTTTCGGCTTTCTCTACTGAGGTGCTCATCCGGATGAACCAGGACACAATCGCAGTAGTTCTCCCTTTACTACCCTAACCGATATAGCGGAACATAAGGTAGTAAGCACAGGAGCCGGGCAACCCAACTATTGACCAAAGACATGATTCGGAGCTGATGCATATAAGGCCAAACTCGTGACACCGAAGTGTGCTGAAAAGCTGTTCAGACTTGTCGGCAACTCATGTGTTGCCGTATCGAGCCCCTGGAATTTGTGCCGAGGTGCGTTCATGAAACAACCGAAGAAGCAAAATTCAGAACGTAGAAAAAACGAATACTGAATATAGGTTATGTTCACTAGAATCTGATTGATACGTCAAACGCAATTCTACAGATTATAACGCCCCTACCCGGGCTATTTAACATGCCGGGGGCCGAGGGTTGAGGAAAAAGGCAATTTACAGGTTTAAAATAAAGAGTGCGGTCTTACAAAAATCATTAGGACCTCCTGTCGCACGTCTGCGCTGCCTTGCCTCGGTGAAAGGACTTCTTGGTAGAAATAGCCTTTGGTTATTTATACGAAGCCGGACTGTAGAAAGAGTCCGTAAGATGACCAGGCTTTGAATCACCTGTTGTAAAGGATAAAAAAAGGTAGTTAGAAAAAGTAAAAAGACTATGAGAGTGCGGACCGCATTGTAAGCCTGTCCGTACTATGCCTCCGCCGATGACCATGGTATTTTAAGTGCATAATTATATATGCGCGGTATAAACTTCGCGGCTATATGGGACGGACGACGGAGGCCGAACTGCTAATCCAGCTTTAAGATTGATTGGTCCTGTTTAGTAGAGACCGGCGGCTTGACGGCCGATGGGATACGCAGCTTAATAAGGCCGCTTTGTACTTTGGCTGCAGCAGCCATAGTACGCTCCTCTGTACGGAGGGAGCATTCCGTATTTCCGTTTATCGTGATGACGCCGCGTGGACCGGGCATCTTAAGATTGAAATAGGCGTAATGTGGGACCGCATTAAAACGAGTAAAAGCGGTACGCTCGAGTAGTGCGTGGTAGCTGCTGCGGAGCGGTACAATATCTAAGGTCAAGCCTTCGCTTCTAAAGTTGTTCGGTGAGCCGAAAACGACTTCCAATGTAATTGATCCCGTGCAGCGAGCTTCTACGCCGGACACTGCACCTTTGAAGGTAGCTGTGGTGGGCTTGATTCGTGAAGGATCAATGCCCATTTTGCGGACAGTGTCTTGGTAGAGTAGATTAAGACTACTGCCGCTATCCATAAGGACTTTCGTGAGATGGAACCCATCAATAATTGGATCGAGGATCAGAGCTGCCGAACTTTCATGACGGATACTGGCTGGGTGGTCCTTTCGATCAAAAGTGATCGGGCAGGCCGCCCATTGGTTTAATTTTGGGGTGCCTGGCTCTATGGCATTGGCGTCCTGTAGTGCGCGCTTGCGCTCTTCTGTAGGGATGTGTGTCACGTATACCATGTTGACTGTTTTTACTTCGGGGGGAAATTGCTTCTGACCCCCGGTGTTCGGTTGGCGAGTTTCTTCGTCATCGCTGTCACTGGGCGGGCCCTTCCCTTTGTGTTCGGCGTTAAGCTTGCCGGCTTGTTTGAAGACCCAACAACTTCTGTTGTTGTGATTGGCTGGTTTCCGGGGATGCCATGAATCTGGCAGGGCCGATCCAGTATCTTGTCTAAATTGGATGGTCCGTCTCTGTTTGCCTTGAATGGCTTTTTCCGTTGACCGGCTTTGGAGCCGCTGAATCCGGCGTTTACCGCCGTGTCTTGCGTTCCTTCATTATTATTTCGACGCTTGTGTTTCTTGCATCGTGGCCTGCCGTTGCCGTCTCGAACTTCGGAAGTGCCCGGATCACTGGTGCTGTTGCTTCTACGAGCGAGCCAGCTATCTTCTCCCGCGCAAAAGCGGGTCATCAGAGCGGTAAGGGCTGCCATGGATTTTGGTTTTTCTTGACCGAGGTGGCGGGCAAGCCATTCGTCTCGGACGCTATGTTGAAAGGCCGCGAGGGCTTCGGCGTCCGGACAATCGACAATGTGGTTCTTTTTAATTAGGAACCTAGTCCAGAGCTTCCTGGCTGATTCCCCGGGCTGCTGGATGATGTGACTTAGGTCGTCGGCGTCCGGAGGCCGGACATATGTACCTTGAAAGTTTATCGTGGAAGGCGTCTTCCAAGTCTTCCCAGCTGCCAATGGAGTTTTCTGGGAGGCTGTTCAGCCAGTGCCGTGCTGGTCCCTTTAATTTTAGTGGGAGGTATTTGATGGCGTGGAGGTCATCACCGCGGGCCATGTGGATATGGAGAAGGAAATCTTCAATCCATACTGCGGGATCCGTTGTTCCATCGTATGATTCGATATTCATGGGTTTAAACCCTTCCGGGAATTCGTGTTCCATTACTTCATCAGTGAAGCAAAGGGGATGTGCGGCGCCTCTGTATCGGGCCAAGTCGCGACATAGTGCGGATGTAGTCCG
Source organism: Thinopyrum elongatum (assembly GCA_011799875.1). Taxonomy (NCBI): domain Eukaryota; kingdom Viridiplantae; phylum Streptophyta; class Magnoliopsida; order Poales; family Poaceae; genus Thinopyrum; species Thinopyrum elongatum. The sequence goes on from CM022298.1 coordinate 576,206,515, forward strand.
TCTGCGGTTTTCGGCCCGGACGTGGTTATGCTCGGTACGTCTGGCTTCAATGCCGTTGTCGCGCGCCAGGGCATGCCCCCGCGATCCATAGATCGATCTGGACTGCCTGCTCTGTTCTCCAGGTTTTGCCGCAGGTCATATGTGTATTCCCGAGCTATGGTGTCTTTGCCTTTACGGCGAGGTAGGATGGGCAGGTGTTCGGCTTGAGTTGCCGCTTTGTCCCGGCCACGTGGTGGTCGGTCAGCCGCATTATGTGTTGATGGCATGGGCTCAAGTGCCTCGTCGTCGAATTGGGGTAGCAATTTGCGCTTCGAGTAACTTTTAATTGGGCGCTCGAGTTCGTATTCCTCGGCTGCCAGGACATCAGTCCATCTGTCGTTGAGCAGACCTTGATCAGCTTGAAGCTGCTGCTGTTTCTGTTTCAGGCTCCTCGCAGTGGCTATTAGCCGGCGCTTAAAGCGCTCCTGCTCGACGGGTTCCTCAGGCACGATAAAGTCTTTGTCGCCGAGGTTCACCTCATCTTCGGAGAGTGGAAGATAGTTGCTGTCCTCCGAGTCTTCGTTTATGGCCTGTTCGTCAGGGCTGACTTGCCCATCTTCCCTACCGTCCTGTTCGGAAGTCGGCTCGGCGGGATCTTCTTTGTCTTCGGCATCATCCGGAGTATTGTTTTCTCTTGTGCCGGTATTGCTGTCTTTTCCACGGCGTGATTTAGAGCGGTGCCGCTGACGTCGGCGCTTTGGCTGTTTCTCAGGAGGTTTATTCTCGACTGGATCTTTCTCGTTATCGCCGTTATTCTCTTTGGGAGTATCCACCATGTACACGTCATACGAGGAGGTGGCTGTCCAGCGCCCAGTAAACGGCGGGTTTTGGGCCTGCTCATCTCCGGCATCGTCGTCCATACCGTCGATGTCTTTGGAGTCGTGATCGAGCATGTCGGTTAAGTCTTCGACAGTGGCAATGATGTGGGCGGTGGGTGGGAAGCGAAATTCTCCGTCATCAGCCTCCAGTTCAAACCGGATATAATTCGGCTGTGAGTCCCTCGATAAGGAGAGGGTTTTTAATGATTTGAGCACATCACCCAAAGGTGAGTGTCGAAAGATGTCCGCGGAGCTGAACTCGATGATCGGCGCCCGATCGACCTTGATGGGCGCGGACGTACGCGGTTCGGAACCTGTGGCCGGAGACGAATCCGAGGTTCTGGTGACACAGATCCCGTTCAAAGTTGGGTCTGTGTGCGGCTCCAACGCCGCTGAGTCTGCGGCTTCCGTGACGGGGTTGAGCTTCCCGTCCTCGAATGGCGCAATCTGCTCCGGATCTAGGGCCAGGGCAGTTACAGGCGCTATCTCCCGGGTATGGTCCGATGACAGATTTAGGTCATGTTCATCGTGGTGGTAGGGAGCGGCTGCCATGGGCTCGAATCCGTCGAAGATCAAGTCTCCGCGGATATCAGCAACGTAGTTCAAGCTTCCAAAGCTGACCTGATGGCCAGGGGCGTAGCTGTCGATCTGCTCTAGATGGCCAAGCGAGTTGGCCCGCAGTATGAAGCCGCCGAATACGAAGATCTGGCCGGGGAGAAAAACCTCCCTCAAGGCCGCATCGTTGTGGATGATTGATGGAGCCATCGAGTCTTCTAGCGACGACACAGCGGAACTCTCAATGAAAGCACCAATCTCGGTGTCAAAACCGGCGGATCTCGGGTAGGGCGTCCCGAACTGTGCGTCTAAGGTCGATGGTAACAGGAGACGGGGGACACGATGTTTACCCAGGTTCGGGCCCTCTCTATGGAGGTAATACCCTACGTCCTGCTTGATTGATCTTGATGAATATGAGAATTACAAGAGTTGATCTACCACGAGATCGTAATGGCTAAAAACCCTAGAAGTCTAGCCTGTCTGATTATGATTGTCCCTATGGACTAAACCCTCCGGTTTATATAGACACCGGAGGGGACTAGGGTTGTACAAAGTCGGTTACAGAGAAAGGAATCTTCATATCCGAACGCCAAGCTTGCCGCCCACACCAGGGAGAGTCCCATCCGGACACGGGAGAGAGTCTTCTGTCTTGTATCTTCATGGCACATCAGTCCGGCCCACGTTACGTAGCCTGGACGCCCGAGGACCCCTTAATCCAGGACTCCCTCAGGGTGTTTGCACTATGTTGCACTATGCTACCACACCGCTAGCTGCTGACGACAAGAAGAAGAAGAAGAGGAAGAAGAAAAAGGAGCATACATCAACAGTCTGGTGCATGAAGGATTATGATACTAAAGAATGGGTCTTGAAGCATAGTGTCAGCAGGGCGCGGATTCTCTACCTTGCCATGGGCAAGGTAGAGAGCTACAGTGCCCTGCCTTTGCCCCATAGCCGTTGGATCAGGGGGTGGCGGCACGCGCACTGTTCATGGGTACTATTTGACGGGCACTATTCATGCTACTATAGCACGGGTACTGTTCCATCAAATCTGGTCGGTCCGTTCTCTATCCAACGGACAAAAGAGGGGGAAAGGCAGGGTTACTGTACCTCTCTACCTTGCCCATGGCAAGGTAGAAAATCTGAATCCGTGTCAGCAACGATGAGCTGCGGAGCATAACTGGTGTGGACTACAAAGTGGCTGCTTTTCATCCAGACCGTGACACCATTTTTTTGGATTCATATGATGTTGATACATTGGTATCATACGATATGCAGCATCGGGAATTCCATCGAATCCGTAGTCTTCGGGAAAACAGGGCAACACTATTTGTACCCTATGTTCCATTGTTCTCAGACTCATTTGCATATTTTTTGTCCAAAATGACCATCTGCCCAATAGAATTGCTACAAAAGACTCCCTCCGGATAAAATTGGAAAAAAGACCCCTTGGGCCGTGGCGGCAGGCGCGGCAGCCGACATGTGGCACCTGCCGCCACGCCCGGAGGCGGCAACACTGTTCATCAACTGTTCACACGGGAAACGAGAAAAACGGGCGAACAGTGCCGCCTCACGTAGTGGCGGCAGCACTGTTCATGAGAGGGTGAACAATATTTTCGAAAAAAATAATTAAAAAATAGCAGAAAATTCAAAAAAAAACTGAAATTTTGCACCCACTTAGAACACTCGATTGTCTTTGCTGCCAAAAAAAAATCCAGATTTTTTTGAATTTTTCTGCTATTTTTCTGATTTTTTATGAAAAATACTGTTCATTCTCGCGTGAACAGTGCTGTCGCCACTGCGTGAGGCGGCGGCATGTACTGTTTACTCGCCTCGTTGCCTTTTTCCGCGGTGCTCGCGCGAGCAGTACAATGAACAGTGTTGCCGCCTCCGGGCGTGGCGGCAGGTGCCACGTGTCGGCTGGCGCGCCTGCCGCCACAGCCGGGGGGTCTTTTTTGCCAATTTCATCCGGAGGGGGTCTTTTCTGACAATTCCGTTGGACAGGTGGTCCTTTTGGACAAAAACTCTCATTTGCAGGTGCAGATGGACAGTAGTGTTACCTACAAGTCAAGCTTGTGCTTCCTCCAAGAATTTGCTCTTCTGTAGGCGCTGAACTAATTTTGTCTGTTGATCTCTGAATTTGCTTAAGTTATGTCATTTAACTTGTGTGCTCCTGCTAGCTTGATTTTCTGTTCGGGAAAACATGGTTACTATTCTTGTCGCTGAATTATTCAATTTGCTGGTGCTTGTGTCCTATTTTCTGGATACGAATTAGTTTCATGTCGCGAAGTTATTCTGAAATCTGGTTTTCGTGTTCAAGACACTAAGGATCTTGTGTCCTAAATTCTAAGATTACCACTCTCTCCGTTCCTAAATATTTCCTAAATATAAGTCTTTTTAGAGATTCCAATAAGGGACTACATACGGAGCAAAATGCACTCTAAAATATGTCTATACTCTATATACATCCATATGTAATTTGTATTGAAATCTCCAACTTATATTTAGAAACGGAGGGAGTACATTATTAGTGAGGGTTGTTGGTAAACCTTTTAGTGTACTGAGAGTCTCTATCAGATTGTTGCAATGTCTATTTGATTCTAGCCCTCAGGTTTTCGGTGATGCATTCCCAGTGAGCGAAGTTCTTTTTATCTACTACTTGTCCTGTAGCTAATGAATTGGGAATGCTGTGGTTTAACTTCTGCTACTCCCTCCAATCCAAATTAATTGCCGCAGCTCTAGTACAACTCTGTACTAAAGTTGTACTCCCTTAGTGATCTAAATGATCTTATATTAGTTTACAGCGGGAGTACTAATTTGGATCGGAGGGAGTACCTAATTTGTTAACCCAACTGAATACTTGCATCAATGATGAAAGAAAACGTGCAGATGTGCAGTAGTGTTGCACACCTTTTGTAACGAAAATTTTTCTTGCTGGGTGAGAAAAACAAGAAATGCTTATTTCTTCGGCCCTATGTTCCTCTTTTCTGGGAGTCTCCTAAATGATGCCATTCAATCTGCTTGTGCTTACACTGCCGCTAGCTTGATTGTTTGTTCGGAGCAATGCCTGGCATACTTACAGATTAATCATATCGGTGGGTGCAGGTTAGTTTGCTGAAAGTCTCAATAAGAATGTTGCAATATGAGTATATTTGATCTTAGTCCTAAGCGGTAATGCACTGCATCGAACAAGTTCCTCTTATCTAAGCTAATGAATTCTGGTGAATACAGTCTGAATTTCTGTCACTACACCATATAATTACACCATGGTTTATTCAGTTTCTGACCTGAGTAAATCTATTGAACTATGTCCCACAATTTCCCCATGTTTCCTGCCATTTTCTAGACATCTGTGATGTTTCTTCGGAAACTACATTCCCGTTACAATATTACCCAATCCCCATGGTCAAGAGTGGTAACTTGTAGAATTTTTTTTTTTTTGCTCCTACATGTTTTCCATATCACACGAACTCACAAGCACGCCGAAAAAGAAGAATTTATTTGCTACAGCTTAGGAGTGAATTGGTTCATATGCATAGTCCGTAAGTTATCGAAACCATCTCCTTTACTCCTATTTCCTAGCAGCTTGAACTGAAATAGGGACATTCCAGTGTATATTCATCGATCGTGTTGCCATAATCACAGCAAAGCAATGTGATCTGAGAAACTATCTGATAAACTTTACCACGCTGATGGCGTATTGGCTCCTAGCAAGGGCGGAAGGAATCAGTTACCCCCGTGAAACCTCTGCGGTTAATTTGTTGCTCTATTCGTTCAGATGTGTTCTCTGAAGGTTGTTCGTTCCAGTGTATATTCTTTGATCGTGCCAACAAGTACACACGGCTCCCTCCACGGCCGGACAATGGACACGATGCCAAAGCACTTGGCACGACGACGGTAAGACGACGTTGTAGCGGCCGGCGGACGGTGCACATCGATTGAACATGTGCTTCACCATCGTCTACTCATTGGCAAGCAAGGTCGTTGCCTTGGTCTGACGATATTTTCGTTCAAACCTTTGCGAGCAAGGTCATTGCCTTTTTTTTAATTAAATCGGAACTTTATTCATTAGAAATAACCAGTACATCGTTTGTTAGGGTCATTACAATTTCATTTAGAGGCTCCTCAAACCAATCCGAAGTCGAAGAGAATCTAGCTAATCTAGCAAGTTCATGAGCTACTTTATTTGCCTCTGTATTACAATGTTCGAATCTAGTCATGACAAAATCACAGGCATAGTGAAAATAGTCATCGAAAATTGCCGCCGCCGCACCCGTTGATTGTCCTCCGTCCTGCATGGTCTCAATCACCTCCAGTTTGTCTGAGTTGATGATTAGGCGATTACACCCTGCCCTTTGCGCCAATGTTAGGCCAAATTTGAGAGCTAAGGCTTCTGCCATCAGAACATCCGCACAATAGTCGATCTTTCTATTTTCTCCTGCAATAAACATATCTTTATCGTCTCTCAAGACTGCCCTCATCGTACCCTTCAGCATGTCATGATCTAAAGAGGCGTCAACATTGAGTTTCACAAAACCCCTAGGAGGACAGTACCAACCCCCCTTTTTCATGGACGCCTTTGAAGATGATGCATTTACAAAGTTGGATGTAAGGGCTATGATCCCCATTGATATCTGAGTTGCATTCTGAGTTAAGTCCTTGTGCACTAATTTCCGTCTTTCCCACCATAGATACCAGGCTGAAATAGCTATCATTTCTCATACATTTTGGTACCCCATAATACTCAAATGTTGATCTGGAAGAAGTAGAAGGTATTCCAATATCGCCTCTTCAGCATGATCAACCTCACAAGCTTTATCAATAATCTCATCCATCCCTAGCCTCTTCCATACCTCCTTTGCTTTACTACATAGGAAAAGCATGTGCTTCGTATCTTCTAAACCCTGAGAGCAAGTAGTGCAAAAGGGTGAGACCTTCATGTGTCTATTAGCGAGTGTTACCCGGCATGGGAGAGTGCCATGTAACGTACGCCATATAAATTTTTTGACTTTTGCCGGACAAGATAACTTCCATATCTTACACCATATAGGGTTATGTGTGGTTCGCCCCATCCTGTTAGAATGTTTTAGTTTACTCCCATACTGATAATTCCACTCCACAGAGTAAGCAAACCGTACCGAGAACATACCATTTTTAGTATAACTCCAGGCAATGAAATCTGACATATCATGTTGCGAAAGTGGGATTGAAAAAATCCGTTGTGCGTCGATGGGCCACATAGTTTGTCTAATCAGGTCCTCATCCCAATTATTGGAGGCAGGGTCAATCAGATCAACCACTTTCAATAACAATTGTCCCCCCTTAGGGATCACAATCTTCCTATTGGCACAATTTGAGATCCAGGCATCTTCCCAAATATTGATGCTATGTCCATTCCCCAGTCGCCAAATGTAGCCACGTTTCAGAGTAGTTATGCCTGCCATAATGCTTTACCAGGTGAAAGAAACGCCATGCTTTGGCTTGGAATTCAGCAAATCACCATCAGGATAGTATTTGGCCCTTAGAATAGTAGCACACAAGGAATCAGGATTATCAAGGAGACATCATGCCTGTTTGGCGAGCAAAGCCAGGTTGAAACAGTGGATATCACGGAATCCCATTCCTCCTTGGTTTTTTGGTACGCACATTTTCCACCAGGCCATCCAGTGCATCCTCCTCTGGTTCTCCTCGTCTCCCCACCAGAAATGCACTATCGCGTCAATGATTCCTTTACAAATTTTTTTTTAGGAATTTTAAAGACCGACATTGCATAGGTAGGTATGGCTTGGATCACAGCCTTGAGTACGATCTCCTCCCCCCGGCAGATAGTAATTTTTCCTTCCAACCACTAATCTTCTTCACAATATGTTCAATCAGAAATTTAAAGCAGTCTGTTTTATCAACACCCACATTTGCTGGCAAGCCCAAGTATTTGTCATTCAGTGCCTCCGTCATAATATTCAGCGTTGTACACAATTGTTCTCTGATCTCTACCGTTGTATTAGGACTAAAGAAAATACTGGATTTTTCCACGCTTACCAGTTGTCCCGACACCGCACAATATAAATCTAGTGCTGATTTCAGGGTCGCCGCATTATGTTGGTTGGCTTTCATCAAGATCAGTGAATCATCCGCAAAGAGAAGATTTGTGACTGGCGTCTCTACAGACTTTAACTCCTGATATGTTTCCGTTCTCCTCAACATGCTTAAGCAAGGCATTCAACCCCTCTGTGCACAGCAGAAAGAGGTATGATGATAGCGGGTCACCCTGCCTCAACCCTCTGATTGGCTTGAAGCTCTCACTTCCTCTCCATTGATCCTTACTCTATATTCCACAGTTGAGACACATTGCATAATTAAGTTAACCCACTCTCGACGAAAACCCAATCTCAACATAATCTCCTTCAAAAAAGGCCACTCGACTCTATCGTATGCTTTGTGCATGTCAAGTTTTATAGCACACAAGCCCTCTCTACCCTCTCTTTTGTTCTTGATTGTGTGAAAACATTCGTAGGCCACTAAAATATTACCTGTTATCAATCTACCCGGTACAAATGCACTCTGTGTTGGACTAATAATTTCTGGTAAAAAAACCATCAATCAAGAAGCCACCATTTTTGCAATTATTTTGTATACCACATTACATAAGCTGATCGGCCTAAATTGTGTTACCTTTTCTGGTGTATTAATCTTAGGAATCATCACGATCGCCGTATCATTCCAACCATTCGGGATAGTACATGTGTTGATTGCTTTCAGAACCTCCTCAATTAGGTCCTCCCCCAGCATGGGCTAGAACCTTTTGTAGAAAATAGCATGGTGTCCATCTAGCCCTGGAGCTTTCAAGTCCCCAAGATCGAATAGAGCCTTGAGAACATCTTCTGCGGTATAAGGGGCAATTAGAGCATTGTTCATTTCGTTTGACACTCTCCTACGGACAAGTGATAAAACTTCTTGATTCGGATGCTGAACTTCCGATGTGAAAAGCTTTGAAAAATATTCAGTGATGTGATCCGTCAATTCCTTCTCTTTTATCCAGTTTCCAGACTCATCTAAGAGTTTCTTTATTTTATTTCTTTTTTTCCTGGCCATGGCAGCGTTGTGGAAAAATGACGTATTGCGATCCCCGTGCATCAACCAGTTCGCCCGTCCTCTTTGTAACCAGAAAATTTCCTCTTGATCCAAGATATTTTCAATTAGCACAATAATTTCCTTCTGACGACATCGAGACTCCGTATTCAAAGGGCCATGCCTTAGTCTCTCCAATTCTTTTTTTAATTTCCTAATTCTCACCTTCGGTCCTTTTAGAGTTTCCCGATCCCAAGTATGCAGATCGGCATGCATTGCTCTCATACGATCAACAAGTGAAGGTCCAATACCTGCAAGCTTTGCTTTCTCCCAAGATGACTTAACAATTTCAGTGACCGTCTCTTCCTTCAACCACCTCGCCTCAAATTGTTTAATACGCCCCTCTAGTCGTTTAAAGATTTTTTTCATCCAAATAACCCATGTCCAGTACGATTGGGTGATGGTCATTGCCTTGGTCTGACGATACTAGCATAAATGCCTTCCTAGATCGGGGTGATCGACCTTCGATATGTTTGGCATGATTGCCAACCATCCGTCATACGTGCTGGTTTATTATTACGGTGATTTAATGAGAATTGTTTCTATACAGGTGTCTGCAGGTACTCCAGTGAATGGATATCTTGATGTTGTATATTGCAACAATGATAAGTTCAGCCACGACTTCGGCAAGAATGTTGAGGCATGTAACCATTGTCGTAGTCTCCCCTTTGTCTATGGTCGTTTTTATATTTGTGGATGTAGTTACCCCACATCTGGTTGTATCCAATGTTCCAAATTCAGTTGAAAGAGAAAACATAGCTTTTGAACAATGATGTTGGAGGTTCGAAGGTTTGCACATATTACGATCTATACAATAGTCCTTGTTCAAACAACGGGAAGGATTGTTTTCTCCTTTCTTCCTCACATGAAACTCTAGGGGCTAGGGTCGTGGCGCCAATCTATCTCCGCCCCCATGACATCACGGCACCCTCTCTCTGTATCCGTCGGTTCAGCGATGGGAGGGGATGGGAACGTTGCTGTTTTCGGACCAGTGGCGGTAGGATGTGGTTTTCAGTTTAGGTTTCGGATCCTAGCCATCGGTGGTGAGGCGATGGCACCACAGTCGGTATGGAATAAGTCCTGCCCACCTCGTCATCGTTAATATGGTGCTTCTTGGCATCGTTGGGAGGCATGTGGAGGGTGGTGTGTGTTGAAAAAATATCCATTCTTCAATTAATTTAATCCAGAAATAAATCATAATGATGGCATTAGCATTATTAATCTTACACTAATATTTAACCACGTGAGCACGTACTATGTATAGAACAAATATACCTATGTAAAGTTGTAAACAACTAGTGCGGCTAACATGGGATAAACAGAATAGGAATGAATGAATTATACCCTTCAGTTGGCCAGGTCAAAGTCATGGTGGCAGCAACAGCATTCTTGTCGACCTTCTTTTGAGCTTTAGTCTGACTCTTGGTGATGTTTAAGGAGTTGAGTCTCCCAACCCTAATATTTGCACTATTAATTCCCAAATATTCCCAAACCATCAGAGGCATCCACCAAAATACTTTTCCGCCGCCGCAAGCCTTTGTTCCCGTGAGATCCCATCTTGGGACCTTTTCCGGTGATCTGCCGGAGGGGGATTCGATCATGGAGGGCCTCTACATCAACCTTGCTGCCCTTTCGATGATGTGTGAGTAGTTTACCACAGACCTACGGGTCCATAGCTAGTAGCTTGATGGCTTCTTCTCTCTCTTTGATCTTCAATACAATGTTCTCCTCGATGTTCTTGGAGATCTATTCGATGTAATACTTTTTTGCGGTGTGTTTGTTGAGATCCGATGAATTGTGGATTTATGATCAGATTATCTATGAATATTATTTGAGTCTTATCTGAACTCTTTTATGTATGATTAAGATATCTTTGTATTTCTCTTCGAACTATCGGTTTGATTTGGCCAACTAGATTGGTTTTTCTTGCAATGGGAGAGGTGCTTAGTTTTGGGTTCAATCTTGCGGTGTCCTCACCCAGTGACAGAAGGGGCAGCGAGGCACGTATTGTATTGTTGCCATCGAGGATAAAAAGATGGGGTTTATATCATATTGCTTGAGTTTATCCCTCTACATCATGTCATCTTACTTAAGGCGTTACTCCATTCTTATGAACTTAATACTCTAGATGCATGCTGGATAGTGGTCGATATGTGGAGTAATAGTAGTAGATGCAGGCAGGAGTCGGTCTACTTGTCACGGACGTGATGCCTATATTCATGATCATTGCCTTAGATATCGTCATAACTTTGCGCTTTTCTATCAATTGCTCAACAGTAATTTGTTCACCCACCGTATGCTATATTCAAGAGAGAAGCCTCTAGTGAAACCTATGGCCCCCGGGTCTATTTTCCATCATATATTTTTAGATCTATAAACCACAAAACCCAAAAATACCTTGCTGCAATTTATTTATATTTACTTTAGTTTGCTCTTTTATTTATCTTTTATACATATCTCTATTAGATCTCACTCTTGTTCGAGACCGTGAAGGGATTGACAACCCCTTTTTCGCGCCGAGTGCAAGTGTTTGTTAGTTTGTGCAGGTGCATAGATTGGAGACTTGCTTGTGCCTCCTACTGGATTGATACATTGGTTCTTAACAGAGGGAAATACTTATCTCTACTTTGCTGCATCACCCTTTCCTATTCAAGGAAAAAATCAACGCAAGCTCAAGAAGTAGCATTGAGGACGTTGTCGAAGTTGAGGAATAGCAACGAGCAGTCGCGTCTGAGACGCTCTCCAAAAACTTAATCGCCTTTCTTCCAGTGCAGGATCAGAAAGGGCGGGGTTTCAGAGGCCTACTCTCTTGTGCGGTCGTGCACGCGATCTCCGGAATGAGATCGCTGGAGGCAGGACCAGCGAGAGGAACGACGATGGTTTATGCGCGAGGAGGTAGCGCAGATGCGATCTAATCTGGGTGACAGCTAGGGTTGCTGATGCTTTCAATATATAAGCGGCTAGGTAGGGAGACGTGGGGCTAGGCCCATGCCCGAGTCGGGAACAACCCACGATTCGACGTCTCGGATTCGTAGTGCGTCCGTTAATGACTCATAATGAACCGTCAATTAATTATCCATTCATAACTGACAAAAATAAAATGCATGCATCGCATAGTTCTGAGCTCGGCTCGTTCACGAAACACGATGCACGCGAGGGGTGAGACGTGGCATGGCGAGGTGGGCGACGGAGGATCTCGAGTGTACCACTCCTCTTCTCAAGCTTCAATAGCATGTAGAAGAGAATCTCTTATGAAGGGGATTCCACTCTTGTCCACTGAGGAGGTGGGACTAAACTTCCCACCACCTTGCCATGACATCCCACATGGGCCTTTGAGATTTTCAGAAATTATTTCATGTATGGGCCCTAGGCCCATCTATAACTCAACACCGCCTGCTCATATCGGTTTTGGTCGGGGGTTTCTTATGAAGGTTAGTCTTGGTGGCACTGTCCGACAGAGCAAATGGCGCGACTGTAGGAGGTACTTTTATGGAAATTACATTAGGAGAAGCTACTAAACTAATAGATAATATTATGGCAAATTACTCTCAATGGTTAGTCTTCTGAAGGTTAGATTCTGCCGCGGGAGGTACTTTTATGGAAATTACATTAGGAGAAGCTACTAAACTCCTAGATAATATTATGGCAAATTACTCTCAATGGCATACCGAAAGATCTTCCACTAGTAAAAAAGTGCATGCGTTTGAAGAAATTAATACTTTGAGTGGAAAGATGGATGAACTTATGAAATTGTTTGCTAGTAGGAGTGCTCCTATTGATCCTAATGATATGCCTTTGTCCACTTTGATTGAGAATAATAATGAATCTATGGATGTGAATTTTGTTGATAGGAACAATTTTGGTAATAACACGTATAGAGGTAATTTCAACACTAGGCCGTTTCTGTAACACCCCTGTGTAATAGCCACTGTGATCATCTGCTAATAATGCCAAGTCACTTCATTTGCAGTGCCTAGTCATAGTGGTTAATCAAAACAATTCAAATTCTATTCTGAAAATCAACTCAAATTCAAAAGTGAAATATGAAGTTGCTCAAAACTTGTGGGAAAAATGTTCACCTTTTGACAAATAATCCAAAACCATTTACTGTTAATGAACACAACATCATCATCAGCTCTAAATGGGTCTATGCCTTTTAACAGAGCTAAAACGGCATTTTAAATGCCATATTCAATTTTTGAAAATATCAAATGAATTCAAAAACTCACCAGACTTTTTGAGGCTATGCCAGCCATTGCCTAGTAATTGATTTGGAAAGTCCCATATTTTACAAAATACAATTGCTAGCTAAAAGAAAAAAGCAACAGAAAAGAATAAACGAAAACAGAAAACAAAATAGAAAAGGCAGAAATGGGAAAAAGAAAAAGGGAAAGGCTACTGTGCACTATCTTAAGTGCACAGTGCCACAAACCAAGCCCACCAGGCCCATCACCCTCCTTCTCTCCCCTGCGTGTCGCCGCCGCTGTGGCCGAGCGCGCGCTCGCCGGCCGCAGGCCGACACCGCGACGCCCACCGACGCTACAGGGCCGGCGAGGGGATAAGAACGTCGCCGCTGCCTCCCCCGACAACCATATCCACTTCCCCCTCTCTTCCTCACTCACCATCGTCGCTGCTTCCTTCCCCCTCTCTCTGATCCAAGCGCCATCACCGCCGTCCTCGCTCATCCTCGCAGCCACCGAACCTCGTTCGCCGCTCTGCCGTGTCTAGCGTCATCGCCGTTGACTGCTACCTCGTCCTCGCCCAACGGATCAAGCCGAGGAGCTCTACCTCGTCGGGATCGAGCCGTCCTTCTCCTTTCGTGCGCCGGCGATCCCCTCCATCTCCGGCGACCTCTGCTGGTACTAATCCATCACGGGCCATCTTGCGTGCCGCGCGGTGAGCTCATCCGCCTCTGCTCCTCTCCGTTAGCTTCCCCACGTGCCGTAGCTAGCTGCCGTCGCATTCGTGCTCTGCTCGCCGCCGACGAGCTTGTGGCCGTCGCTGTGGTCGACGTCACCGTCGCCTGAGGCCACCGCCGAGCTCCTGGTGCTCCCAGGAGCCCAACGGGCTCGAGCACGTGCCTCCCCGTGCCTCCTAGCGTAGGTTCCACCGAGGTCCCGTACGCGCAGCCGCTGTAGCTCGTCGCGAGCTCTGTTTCCGGTGACCATTTGGTCCGGCGCCGCCACCAATCGACACGGAGCACTGCGGCCGTTCGAACGCACGTTACCGCGCGTGAATTGGTGCTGCGTAGAGCGATTCCGACACGTTCCGGCGACACGCCGCCGCGTTTTGGGTCGCCGGAGCTATCTCCGGCGCCGACGCCGACGTGGCATACCTGGGGCCACCCCCAGGGTCACTGCCAGTGGGGCCCCTGGTCCCAGTTCACCTGGTCAACTGTGCTGACTGGGTGGTCCCAGTCGCTGACATGCGGGCCCCACCGCATTTTAATTAACTAAAATGTTTTATAAATAAAAATAAATTAATTAAGTTAATTAGTCACTGACAGGTGGGGTCCAGTAGATAATTAGATTTAGTTTAGCTTAGATTAAACTTTGTTAGTAACAGAGGCTGACATGTGGCGCCCACTTGTCAGGTTTGACCTGGTCAAGGCGGCTGTTGACTGCTGATGTCATCCCCATGTCATGCTGACATCATATTTCCAATTCTGTTAATTTAAAATAATTTCAGAAAATAGTTTAAACTTGGAAAATTCATAATAAATAAACCGTAGCTCTGATCGAAAAACTTTCTACATGAAAGTTGCTCAGAACGACGAGACGAATCTAATCGTGTCGTCTGCTTCGATGCCGGAACCCCCTACATAGGAGGACCCATAACTTTTGTTTGTTTCTGGTTGATGAATAGTGCATATACACCGGATAATAAATCCAACTTAAATCCTAAAATAATTAAAATGACTTAGACAAATCTTTAGGCAACCCTGCACTGCATCCTAGGCATGGCATGCTCTGTGTTGCAAGATTGTTGTGTATTTATTTGTTTCCTCCCCCTCTTCTCTCTCGGTAGACCCCGATGTCGACGTAGCTCCCGAGACCGACGCAGCTCCGGAGGTCGACTACGCCCCTGACGATCAGACCCTTGCCGCCGAGCTTCCAGGCAAGCACCCCCCTTTTTTAGCATACCGATATCGCCTATTCTTCTCCCTCTTATGCTTGCATTAGAAGTTCCTGCTGTTATTGTTATCCTATTTCTGTTGCATAGCCTGTTTATTGTAACCTGCTGTTGATACCTTCCTGTTATCCTAAACTGTTTAGTATAGGCTGGGTAGAGACCTATCAGAGACCCCACTTTGTCCCGACTGCCCCGCTGGATTTTCAGAAGACCCGATCAATGGGATCGAAGACCAGGCCCCGGCACCGCACATCACTTCCCCCTTAGTTGCTCGACGCTACTGGGTTACTATCGAGTGCCGAGGGTGATACCTCGTCAACACTTCTGATGATAACCTTGTAGGTTAGTTCATCGGTTATGGTCAACGAGGGTGATTCCTCCTTATCCATTCCCGATAACGACACTGTCGTGCAACACCTCAAGCGTGGACCTCGAGGGTGATGCCTCTTTAGTTCACCTTGATGTTTACATCAGGTGGGAATCCAACGAGGGTGATGCCTCGGGTTCCTTCTGAAGGAAATATGCCCTAGAGGCAATAATAAAGTTATTATTTATTTCCTTATTTCATGATAAATGTTTATTATTCATGCTAGAATTGTATTAACCGGAAACATAATACATGTGTGAATGCATAGACAAACAGAGTGTCACTAGTATGCCTCTACTTGACTAGCTCGTTGATCAAAGATGGTTATGTTTCCTAACCATAGACATGAGTTGTCATTTGATAAACGGGATCACATCATTAGGAGAATGTTTTGATTGACTTGACCCATTCCGTTAGCTTAGCACTTGATCGTTTAGTACGTTGCAATTGCTTTCTTCATGACTTATACATGTTCCGATGACTATGAGATTGTGCAACTCCCGTTTACCGGAGGAACACTTTGTGTGCTACCAAACGTCACAACGTAACTGGGTGATTATAAAGGTGCTCTACAGGTGTCTTCGAAGGTACTTGTTGAGTTGGCGTATTTCGATATTAGGATTTGTCACTCCGATTGTCGGAGAGGTATCTCTGGGCCCACTCGGTAATGCACATCACTATAAGCCTTGCAAGCATTGTAACTAATGAGTTAGTAGCGGGATGATGTATTACGGAACGAGTAAAGAGACTTGCCAGTAACGAGATTGAGCTAGGTATTGAGATACCGATGATCGAATCTCGGGCAAGTAACATACCGATGACAAAGGGAACAACGTATGTTGTTATGCGGTTTGACCGATAAAGATCTTCGTAGAATATGTAGGAACCAATATGAGCATCCAGGTTCCGCTATTGGTTATTGACCGGAGACGTGTCTCGGTCATGTCTACATAGTTCTCGAACCCGTAGGGTCCGCACGCTTAAAGTTCTGTGACGATTTGTATTATGAGTTTATGTGTTTTGATGTACCGAAGGTAGTTCGGAGTCCCGGATGAGATCGGGGACATGACGAGGAGTCTCGAAATGGTCGAGACGTAAAGATCGATATATTGGACGACTATATTCGGACATCGGAAAGGTTCCGAGTGGTTCGGGTATTTTTCGGAGTACCGGGGAGTTACGGGAATACGGGGAAGAAGTATATGGGCCTTATTGGGCTTTAGGGGAGAGAGAGAGGCAGACCGCGCGCCCCCCCAAGGCCTAGTCCGAATTGGACTAGGTGGAGGGGCTGCGCCCCCTCCTTCCTTCTCTTCTCTCTTCCCCTTCCTTCTCTCCTACTCCTACTACTTGGAAGGGGGGGGGGGGGAATCCTACTCCCGGTGGGAGTAGGACTCCTCCAGGGCGCGCCATAGCTAGGCCGGCCCTCTCCCCTCCTCCACTCCTTTATATACGTGGCCAGGGGGCACCCCATAGACACAACAATTGATCATTGATCTCTTAGCCGTGTGCGGTGCCCCCCTCCACCATAATCCCCCTCGATCATATCGTAGCGGTGCTTAGGCGAAGCCCTGCGTCGGTAGCATCATCATCACCGTCACCACGCCGTCGTGCTGACGAAACTCTCCTGTGAAGCTTTGCTGGATCGGAGCTCGCGGGACATCATCGAGTTGAACGTGTGCTAAACTCGGAGGTGCCGTGCGTTCGGTACTTGGATCGGTCGGATCGTGAAGACGTACGACTACATCAACCGCGTTGTGCTAACGCTTCCGCTTTCGGTCTACGAGGGTACGTGGACACACTCTCCCCTCTCGTTGCTATGCATCACCATGATCCTGTGTGTGCGTAGGAAATTTTTTGAAATTACTACGTTCCCCAACACCTTCTTGATGTGGTGGCCACACGGATGCCTTTACATTACTGTTGATACTGATTAAACAGGATAAGGACGGGTCGGCCCTAAGGGGTACCCGTGAGAGTTAATTATAATGCAGGACTGGAGGGACAGGCAGTACCACCCCGTAGAGGTGGACCTAAGTTCCCGACGGTCTTGCGATAGTCAGGTGGACCTGGACGGTGCCCGAGCAATGAATACGAGGCCTGGCCGGGCATTCTTAGCCCTTGCCGCAAGTCCTCGAGACGGGGCGATGGGGTCACATCTTTCGTGAGTCTCTGCTTGTTACCGCACTACCAACACACTAACTGTTTGGATATTTGATCCGAGGGGCCTCTGGCCTGATAGCACTAACCATCACGTGGGCATAGTATGGGCGTTCTGCGTCGTATACTTCAGCCGAAGCTTAATAGACGTCAGCAACTAAGCGGCACACGCTGGGTTGGACTGGTAACGCAACCGCGCTTGTATTAAGGGGTTGCTAGGTCTGCTCACCGGCGGTGTACGCAACGTGCAGGAGCGTCCGGGGAGATGGACCAAGACCCCTGGGGGCATAGGTTAGTTCGGCGTGCTGACATCTCTGTTAAGTTTTTGGTCGGGTTGCGGCATATCGTTTGGCCGAGGCCAGGCATGACCTAGAAAAGTGTGTCCGGCCGGAGTTAAGCGAGCGTGGTGGGTAAGTTGGTGCACCCCTGCAGGGAAGAAACAATCTATCGATAGCCTGTCCTACGGTAACGGACACTCAGAGTTGTATCCCGATCGGTACAACTAGAACTGGTGACTTGAGATGATAACTGGATAGTATGGCTCTGGGATTGTTTTCTCGTAGGGAGTCGAGGAAGAATCTCTGGGCGAGGTTGATAACATTACTACTACTTTACATTATGTTAATCTGCACTCTTTTAATGCTGCAAGACCGATGAAGATGCTAGTCTTCGATAGGACTTGGCCTTCCTCTCTATTCTGGCATTTCTGCAGCCCAGTCCACCTATATAACCCTCATTTGAAAATGTTGCATATTTAGTGTAGATCCTTACTTGCTGAGTACTTAGGATGAGTACTCACGTTTGTTTTGCTTTCTTTTCCCCCATATCCATTTGTCACAACCAGACGACGGAGCCCCGGAGCAAGCTGCCCCCGCCGACGGCTACTACTACTACTACCCTCCCGGCGAGTACTACTACGATTAGCTGACCGATGACCAGGACTAGGTTCGGAGGGTCCTAGGCAGGAGGCCTACGCCTTTCGATCGTAGTGTTTTATTTTACCCCGCCTTCTTAAAGGCCTATCTGTAACTCTGTTATATATGTACCCAGATATCTGATGCTTCCGCTGACACTTGTATGCCATCGAGCTATGTATTCGAGCCCTCGAGGCCCTGGCTTGTAATATTAAGCTTGTATGGCTTTTTTTATGTTTTAGAGTTGTGTTGTGATATCTTCAAGTGAGTCCTTAGGCTTGATCGTGTGAATTTGCGTGTATGGTTAGTGCACGATTAAGCCGGGGTCGTCACAGGTTGGTATCAGAGCCGACTGCCCGTAGGAATCCCCCTTTCCAACTCCTTGGCCGAAGTTGAGTCTAGACATCCAAAACTGTTTTACTAACTTGGCTGTGTGGCTTACGGGCCCACGTCGCCAACTGGGTGGTATTTGGATCTTTTATTCCTCACCTTTACTCTGGGACTCTGATCTCTCTTCTATTCGGGTTAAATAAATTTGCTAATGCCGACACTTAGGATCTCGTAAATTCCGTCCACCCGGAGAGCTGGATATCTATGCGATTTCCCTGCCATCGATCTGATTAGTCTGATAATCATTTTCCTTTCCATTGTTTTCTTTAACCTTTCTCTCCGAGATTTCTTATACTTCTCATCGTCAAATGACAATCCTGAATTTCCTTTATTTCAGATGGACCGTCTGTTTCCACCACGTCCTACGACGCAGCTTGTGCTTCGCACTTGGGCTCGAGATGCCCCTGGTTTTCCAGTTGTCCTGATCGCCCTCCTGACCAGACTGGGTTACCGCTGGTACCTCGAGTACATGGTCTACGAGGTTTACCGCGAGTTCAACCAGGAGCAGTACTATGCTGATGTTCGTATCTATGATCAGCAGGATGACTCAGACACTGAGCTGTACCTTTTCCACGGTATCGGCGTGACGATTGAGATGGCAGTCCATGATGCCGCTTACTCTGATGTTGTTGGGAAACGTAGCATGCAATTTCAAAAAAATTCCTACGCTCACACAAGATCTATCTAGGAGATGCATAGCAACGAGAGGGGAAGAGTGTGTCCACGTACCCTCGTAGACCGAAAGCGGAAGCGTTAGCTTAACGCAGTTGATGTAGTCGAACATCTTCTCGATTCAACCGATCAAGCACCGAATGTACGGCACCTCCGAGTTCTGCACACGTTCAGCTCGATGACATCCCTCGAACTCTTGATCTAGCAAAGTGTCGAGGGAGAGTTTCGTCAGCACGACGGCGTGGTGACGGTGATGGTGAAGTGATCCGCGCAGGGCTTCGCCTAAGCACTACGACAATATGACCGGAGCAGTAAACGGTGGAGGGGGGCGCCGCACACGGCAAAGAACAATTGTTGTGTCCTTGGAGGCGCCCCCCGCCCCCATATATAAAGGAGGGAGAGGGGACGAGGCTGGCACTAGGGCGCGCCAAGTGGGAGGAGTCCCACTTGGACTCCTAGTCCAATTCGCCCCCCCCCTTCTTTCCTTTTACCGGAAGGGGAAAGGGGAAAGGAGAGGGAGGAGGAGAAGGAAAGGGGGGCGCCGCCCCCTCCCCTTGTCCAATTCGGACTCGCCATGGGGGGGGGGCGCGGCCACCCCTTGTGGGCTACCTAGCCTCCCTCCTATGGCCCGTATCTTTCCCCCGGGGGTTCCGGTACCCCCCCCCCGGTACTCCGATACGTACCCGATATATTCCGAAACACTTCCGGTGTCCGAATACTATCGTCCAATATATCAATCTTTACCTCTCGACCATTTCGAGAGTCCTCATCATGTCCGTGATCTCATCCGGGACTCCGAACAATCTTCGGTCACCAAAACACATAACTCATAATACAAATCATCATCGAACGTTAAGCGTGCGGACCCTACGGGTTCGAGAACTATCTAGACATGACCGAGACACATCTCCGGTAAATAACCAACAACGGAACATGGATGCTCATATTGGTTCCTACATATTCTACGAAGATCTTTTATCGGTCAAACCGCAATGACAACATACGTCATTCCCTTTGTCATCGGTATGTTACTTGCCCGAGATTTGATCGTCGGTATCTCCATACCTAGTTCAATCTCGTTACTGGCAAGTCTATTTATTCGTTCCGTAATGCATCATCCCGTAACTAACTCATTAGTCACATTGCTTGCAAGGCTTATCATGATGTGCATTACCGAGAGGGCCCAGAGATACCTCTCCGATACTCGGAGTGACAAATCCTAATCTCGATCTATGCCAACCCAACAAACACCTTCGGAGACACCTGTAGAGCATCTTTATAATCACCCAGTTATGTTGTGATGTTTGATAGCACACAAGGTGTTCCTCCGGTATTCGGGAGTTGCATAATCTCATAGTGACAGGAATATGTATAAGTCATGAAGAAAGCAATAGCAATAAAACTTAACGATCATTATGCTAAGCTAACGGATGGGTCTTGTCCATCACATCATTCTCCTAATGATGTGATCCCTGTTCATCAAATGACAACACATGTCTATGGTTAGGAAACTTAACCATCTTTGATCAACGAGCTAGTCTAGTGGAGGCTTACTAGGGACTCAGTGTTTTGTCTATGTATTCACACATGTATCAAGTTTCCGGTTAATACAATTCTAGCATGAATAATAAACATTTATCATGATATAAGGAAATATAAATAACAACTTTATTACTGCCTCTAGGGCATATTTCCTTCAGTTGTCGCACGTCTCCAAGGAGAACACAACGTTAGCTTGGATGCCTCTGAGTTCCGATACATCCCGTATGCCCCTGCTGGAGATGCTACTGGATACTACACAGATATCTGTGCCCCGTACGAGCCTCGTCGCTATGATCCGCGGGTTCTGATTCAGTGCACTTAGGTCTGGATCGCACTGTTCGAGCTCTTGCCGTCGAGTTGTTTGCCACTCGAGCACGCCTCTACGATGCTATGACGCAGTTGTTACCAGCTATTCGTGCAGGGATACATCCGGAGCATATTCTTTACCCGCGCAGGACCAAGATGCCACCAGGGATCGATTGGCCTGCTATGGGAGGTCACACACCTGCACGTGGACCTCTTCTTTCAGTTCGAGACCGGGTTCTGCATCAGAGTGCACATGGAGCGCAGGATCCTTCTGCGACGAACATTCGTCATCCGCACTTGCAGCTACCCCGTTTAAGTGGTTTTCTCCGACATTGATGTAGCCTGTGCTATGTCTCGTTGTGTACTTCCTTACCGCGTGCCTACGTGCCGCCTAGTATGTCTAGCTTTTGAATTTGCACCGTTATGCTGTCCGATTGTAACCGACTCTATAAGGATCTGTATGTCTTAAATGACTACTGTTCAGCATCTGTTACACTACTTAAATTCCATTGTGTTACATCATGTTTGTTGCTAAACACTCGCAATAGCCTCTGCTAAACTACCCCTGCTGAATTTAGCAGGATGGGTGATAACAATCCGCCACCGCCGCCACCGCCTGACTATATGGCTGCTATGATGCAACAATTTGAACTCAACCGTCAGTTCATGACGGGGATTATGGATCAGTTCCCTCGTCCCAATGTCAACCAGCATCCAGCTTCAATTACGCTACCAGAGTTTGTGCATCTCAACCCATCGGTATTCCGCAACACAGTTAATCCACTGGATGCCGATGACTGGCTGCGTGACATCTTCTATGAGATGGAGTCAGCTGATGTTCCCCCTGTCAACTATGTCACATTCGCGACATACTTCTTGAAGGGACCTGCAGCACAATGGTGGGCAACTCACAGACAGACCCTACCTCCTGGAACTGTTGTCACTTGGGTGGAATTCAAGGCTGCTTTTCGTGCCCGGTATATTCCGCAAGGAGTTATAGATCGGAAGAAGGCCGAGTTCCGCGGCCTTGTTCAAGGCAACAAGACTGTAGAAGTCTATCAGCGAGAGTTCCTTGACTTGTCTCGCTATGCTGAAGAAGACATCCCCACTGATGCTCGTAGGCAGGAGAAGTTCCGTGAAGGGCCACACCATGACATTCAGCTAGCCCTGCTCGTCCAAGACTTTCCTGACTTCGCCACCTTGGTGAACAAGGCTATTATGGTCGAGACTGGTCTGAAGAAGCATAAGGTAGCGACCAGACGCACCCGTGAAGCGGGCTCATCTTCGGGCTCGTCTTTGCAGAAGTGCCGCATATGGATTCCACAGAGCATGTATCGTCCCACAGCTCCAGTGTATAGACCTGCTTATGCTACACCTCGTCTGCCTCCTCCACCACCGAGGCAGCCTCTTCGAGCCCCACCACCTCAAGCTCCTGCACCACGTCCAGACAGTGGACTCTGCTTCAAATGTGGCCAGCCAGGTCACCGTGCCAGAGACTGTTCTCAGAGTCAGAATCAACTAGCACTTCCTCCAACTGGCCGTGGTAATGGTCATGGAATTCCTCAGCAGCATAACAACAATGCCAGACCTTCTTATGGTCATGGACAGAACTATAATGTCAACATGGCTGAAGCTCAGGATCAACCTGAAACCGTGATGGGTACCCTTCTTGTTAATTCAGTACCAGCATATGTTTTGTTTGATTCAGGAGCATCGCATTCATTCATGTCAGAACATTTTGCACTCTTGCATGATGTTAAATGTGAAACGCTACACCATCCGTTAGTAGTAAACACTCCCGCGGGTCGGTGCCAAGCCACCATATTCAGCCCCGAAGTCACTGTTGTGATTGAAGAGAGGAATTTTCAGGCCTTCCCCATAATTCTGAATAATTCCAACATTGATCTTATTCTAGGAATGGATTGGTTGAAGGCTCACTACACCTCAATCAATTGTGCCACTAAGGTTGTTCATCTTCTACACCCATCAAATGAGCTAGTGAATTATCATGCTCATATCACTCAGAACGCCGAGGCCCAAATTTATGCCTTGAATGCGTTGAACACTTCTCCGCTTGAGGGGATCGAAAACGTTCCAGTTGTCTGTGAATTCCAGGATGTATTTCCAGAAGAACTTCCAGGAAGACCCCCTGCTAGAGCTGTTGAGTTTGTCATCGACTTAAAGCCTGGCACCACTCCTATTGCGAAGCGTCCTTACAAGATGCCTCCGCACCACCTTCTCGAGCTTAAGGAAGAAATCGATAAGTCTCTTAAGAAGGGCTTCATCTGTCCCAGTTCCTCTGCCTGGGGAGCATCGTCTCTCTTTGTCAAGAAGAAAGATGGTACGAATAGGTTGGTTCAAGATTACCGTCCTATCAACCAGTCAACCATTTAGAATAAATATCCGCTTCCTTGGATCAATGATTTATATGACCAACTTGCTGGATCATCGGTGTTCTCTAAACTCGACTTGAGGTTGGGTTATCACCAGATCCGTGTCCGTGAAGAGGATATTCCGAAGACTGCCTTCGTTACTCGTTATGGTTCCTACGAGTACACCGTTATGTCATTTGGCCTAACAAATGCTCCAGCTACTTTCTCCCGTCTGATGAATTATATATTCATGGATTACCTCGACAAGTTCGTCGTGGTATATTTGGATGATATTCTGGTATATTCGAAGAATAAGGAAGAACATGTCGAACATCTTTGCCTTGTTCTGGAGAGGCTTCGAGAGCATAAGTTGTATGCCAAGTACTCCAAATGTGAATTCTGGCTTTCTGAAGTGACCTACCTTGGACATGTGATTTCCAAGGACGGTATTGCCATTAACCCGGAGCGTGTTCGGGCTATTCTTGACTGGACTCCTCCGAAGAATGCCAAGCAAGTGAGAAGTTTTCTCGGTCTAGCAAGTTATTGTCGATGATTCGTTGAGAACTTCTCCAAGATTGCCAAGCCCCTGACTAATCTGCTCCACAAAGGCGTTAAGTTTGAGTGGACAGAAAAATGTCAGGAGAGTTTCCAGACCCTCGAGGACAAGCTTACTTCTGCTCCAGTGCTTGCTCCTCCGGATTCTCGCAAGGACTTTGTGATATATTGCGACGCCTCTCGTCAGGGATTAGGCTATGTCCTAATGCAAGAACGAAAGGTAATTGCATATGCCTCACGACAATTGCGTCCGCATGAAGAAAACTATCCAGTGCATGATCTCAAACTCACTGCTGTGATCTATGCTTTGAAGCAATGGCGACATTACCTTCTTGGTAACCGGTGTGAGATCTATATCGATCATCAGAGTCTGAAGTACTTGTTCACTCAACCGGATCTTAATCTCCGTCAACAGCGATGGTTGGAAACAATCACGGACTATGACTGTGGTATTTCTTATACCCCTGGCAAGGCTAATGTAATGGCTGATGCCTTGAGCCGCAAATCATATTGCAACAACCTCATGGTTAAGCAAGCTCAACCCCAGCCACATGAAGAACTGCGCAAGCTGAACCTCTGTATCGTTCCGCAGGGTTCTCTTAATAACCTTGTGGTACAGTTAGATCTTGAGAAAGCTGTAAAGGTTGCGCAAGCCAAAGATGCTGAAATAGATCTTATGAAGAAAGAGCTTCACCTCGAGAAGTACAGGGATTTCTCAATTGCTGAAGACGGAACCTTGTATTTCAGAGATCGAATTGTGGTACCTCGCTTCGAACTTATGACTGACAAAGTCATGAAGGAGGCACATGATACACCGCTGTCTATCCATCTGGGTAGAACTAAGATGTATCGTGATCTTCGTCAAAGGTACTGGTGGTATAAAATGAAGCAGGACATTGCTCGATACGTTGCTGAATGTGATGTTTGCCGTCGCGTGAAAGCAGAACATCAGAAGCCTGCTGGAATTCTTCAACCACTTCCTATTCCTTTGTGGAAATGGGATAAGATTCAAATGGATTTCATTACTGGTCTTCCCAAGTCTCAGAAGGGTCACGATGCTATTCTTGTCGTCGTCGACCAACTCTCTAAAGTTGCACTCTTTCCGCCTGTCAAGGAGACTATCACTGCTAGTCAGTTAGCAGAGCTTTACATCTCCAGAATTGTTTCACTCCACGGTATTCCGAAGGAGATCAGTTCGGACCGTGGCGGTCTTTTCACCTCCAAGTTCCGAGAAAGTTTCCAAGAAGCTATGGGGACTCACATTACATGGAGTTCAGCTTATCATCCCCAATCCCAAGGCCAAGTTGAGCGAGTTAACCAAGTGCTTGAAGATATGCTTCAGGCTTGTGTTATATCATTCGGTAAGAAGTGGGAAGAATCTCTCCCGTTTACCGAATTCTCTTATAATAACAGCTATCAAGCCAGCTTGAAAATGGCCCCATTCGAAGTGCTTTACGGACATAAGTGTTGAACCCCTCTGAATTGGTCAGAAACTGGGGAACGACCACTCGTTGGACCGGACATTATTCAACACGCCAAAGAACAAGTCTGCATTGTCCGAGAAAATCTCAAGGCGGCTCAGGACCGCGAGAAGAGCAACTACGATCACAAACGATGGGGCTTGACCTATCAACCAGGTGATCAAGCTTATCTTCATGTCACTCCTATGAAGGGCACCTGTCGTTTCGGAATCAAGGGCAAGCTAGCTCCTCGCTACATCGGCCCCTTTCGCATTGTTGCCAGATGTGGACAGGTGGCATATAAATTGGAGTTGCCACCACAATTCTCTCATATCCACGACGTCTTCTATGTGTCGCAACTTCGTAAATGCTTCAAGGAATCTCCACACCGCGCAGCGGATCACGAGATGCTCGAATTGCAAGATGATCTTTCTTATAAGGAGCACCCGATCCGCATTCTCGATGAAGCTGAACGTCGCACTCGTCAGAAGACGACCAAGTTCCTGAAAGTGCAGTGGTCGAATCACACTAAAGATGAATCCACTTGGGAACGCGAGGATCATCTTCGGGAAGAATATCCCCACTTCTTTCCTTCTACCTCCTAAATTCTCGGGACGAGAATTTCTTTTAGAGGAGGAGAATTTGTAACACCCTTGTGTAATAGCCACTGTGATCATCTGCTAATAATGCCAAGTCACTTCATTTGCAGTGCCTAGTCATAGTGGTTAATCAAAACAATTCAAATTATATTCTGAAAATCAACTCAAATTCAAAAGTGAATTATGAAGTTGCTCAAAACTTGTGGGAAAAATGTTCACCTTTTGACAAATAATACAAAACCATTTACTGTTAATGAACACAATATCATCATCAGCTCTAAATGGGTCTATGCCTTTTAACAGAGCTAAAACAGCATTTTAAATGCCATATTCAATTTTTGAAAATACCAAATGAATTCAAAAACTCACCAAACATTTTTTAGGCAGTGCCAGCCATTGCCTAGTAATTGATTTGGCAGGTCCCATATTTTACAAAATACAATTGCTAGCTAAAAGAAAAAAGCAACAGAAAAGAATAAACAAAAACAGAAAACAAAATAGAAAAGGCAGAAATGGGAAAAAGAAAAAGGGAAAGGCTACTGTGCACTGTCTTAAGTGCACAGTGCCAAAAACCCAGCCCACCAGGCCCATCACCCTCCTCTCTCCTGCGTGTCGCCGCCGCTGTGGCCGAGCGCGCGCTCGCCGGCCGCAGGCCGACACCGCGACGCCCACCGACGCTACAGGGCTGGCGAGGGGATAAGAACATCGCCGCTGCCTCCCTCGACAACCCTATCCACTTCCCCTCTCTTCCTCACTCACCATTGTCGCTGCTTCCTTCCCCCTCTCTCTCTGATCCGAGCGCCATCGCCGCCGTCCTCGCTCATCCTCGCGGCCACCGAGCCCCGTTCGCCTCTCCGCTGTGTCCAGCGTCACCGCCGTCGACTGCTACCTCGTCCTCGCCCAACGGATCAAGCCGACGAGCTCTAGCTCATCGGGATCGAGCCGCCCTTCTCCTTTCGGGCGCCGGCGATCCCCTCCATCTCCGGCGATCTCTGCTGCTACTAATCCATCACGGGCCATCTTGCGTGCCGCGCGGTGAGCTCCTCTGCCCCCTGCTCCTCTCCGTTAGCTTCCCTGCATGCCGTAGCTAGCTGCCGTCGCATTCGTGCTCTGCTCGCCGCCGACGAGCTTGTGGCCGTCGCTGTGGTCGACGTCACCGTCGCCTGAGGCCACCGCCGAGCTCCTGGTGCTCCCAGGAGCCCAACGGGCTCGAGCACGTGCCTCCCCGTGCCTCCTAGCGTAGGTTCCGCCGAGGTCCCGTACACGCAGCCGCCGTAGCTCGTCGCCGGCTCTATTTCCGGCGACCATTTGGTCCGGCGCCGCCACCAATCGACGCGGAGCACTGCGGCCGTTCGAACGCACGTTACCGCGCGTGAATTGGTGCTGCGTAGAGCGATTCCGACGCGTTCCGGCGACGCGCCGCCGCGTTTTGGGTCACCGGAGCTATCTCCGGCGCCGACGCCGACGTGGCATACCCGGGGCCACCCCCAGGGTCACTACCAGTGGGGCCCCTGGTCCCAGTTGACCAATTGACCTGGTCAACTGTGCAGACTGGGCGGTCCCAGTCGCTGACATGCGGGCCCCACCGTGTTTTAATTAACTAAAATGTTTTTATAAATAAAAATAAATTAATTAAGTTAATTAGTCATTGACAGGTGGGGTCCAGTAGATAATTAGATTTAGTTTAGGTTAGATTAAACTCTGTTAGTAACAGAGGCTGACATGTGGGGCCCACTGGTCAGGTTTGACCTGGTCAGTGCGGCTGTTGACTGCTGATGTCATCCCCACATCATGCTGATGTCATATTTCCAATTCTGTTAATTTAAAATAATTTCAGAAAATAGTTTAAACTTGGAAAATTCATAATAAATAAACCGTAGCTCTGATCGAAAAACTTTCTACATGAAAGTTGCTCAGAACGACGAGACGAATCTAATCGTGTCGTCTATTTCGATGCCGGAACCCCCTACGTAGGAGAACCCATAACTTCCGTCCGTTTTCGATAGATGAATAGTGCATATACACCGGATAATAAATCCAACTTAAATCCTAAAATAACTAAAATGACTTAGACAAATCTTTAGGCAACCCTGCACTGCATCCTAGGCATGGCATGCTCTGTGTTGCAATATTGTTGTGTATTTTTTTGTTTCCTCCCCCTCTTCTCTCTCGGTAGATGCCGATGTTGACATAGCTCCCGAGACCGACGCAGCTCCGGAGGTCGACTACGCCCCTGACGATCAGACCCTTGCCGCCGAGCTTCCAGGCAAGCACCCCCCCTTTTGAGCATACCGATATCGCCTATTCTTCTCCCTCTTATGCTTGCATTAGAAGTTGCTGTTGTTATTGTTATCCTATTTCTATTGCATAGCCTGTTTATTGTAACCTGCTGTTGATACCTTCCTGTTATCCTAAACTGTTTAGTATAGGCTGGGTAGAGACCTATCAGAGACCCCACTTTGTCCTGACTGCCCCACTGGATTTTCAGAAGACCCGATCAATGGGATCGAGGACCAGGCCCCGGCACCGCACATCACTTCCCCCTTGGTTGCTCGACGCTACTGGGTTACTATCGAGTGCCGAGGGTGATACCTCGTCAGCACTTCTGATGATAACCTTGTAGGTTAGTTCATCGGTTATGGTCAACGAGGGTGATTCCTCCTTATCCATTCCCGATAACGACACTGTCGTGCAACACCTCAAGCGTGGACCTCGAGGGTGATGCCTCTTTAGTTCACCTTGATGTTTACATCAGGTGGGAATCCAACGAGGGTGATGCCTCGGGTTCCTTCTTGATGTGGTGGCCACACAGATGCCTTTACATTACTGCTGATACTGATTAAACTGGATAAGGACGGGCGGCCCTAAGGGGTACCCGTGAGAGTTACTTATAATGCAGGACTGGAGGGACAGGCGGTACCACCCCGTAGAGGTGGACCTGAGTTCCCGACGGTCTTCTGAGAGTCGGGTGGACCTGGACGGTGCCCGAACAATGAATATGAGGCGTGGCCGGGCATTCTTAGCCCTTGCCGCAAGTCCTCGAGACGAGGCGACGGGGTCACATCTTTCGTGAGTCTCTGCTCGTTACCGCACTACCAACACACTAACGGTTTGGATATTTGATCCGAGGGGCCTCCGGCCTGATAGCACTAACCATCACGTGGGCATAGTATGGGCGTTCTGCGTCGTATACTTCAGCCGAAGCTTAATAGACGTCAGCAACTGAGCGGCACACGCTGGGTTGGACTGGTAACGCAACCGCGCTTGTATTAAGTGGTTGCTAGGTCTGCTCACCAGCGGTGTACGCAACATGGAGGAGCGTCCGGGGCGATGGCCCAAGACCCCTGGGGGCATAGGTTAGTCCGGCGTGCTGACCTCTCTGTTAAGTTTTTGGTCGGGTTGCGGCATATCGTTTGGCCGAGGCCGGGCATGACCCAGAAAAGTGTGTCCGGCTGAAGTTAAGCGAGCGTGGTGGGTAAGTTGGTGCACCCCTGCAGGGAAGAAACAATCTATCGATAGCCTATCCTACGGTAACAGACACTCGGAGTTGTATCCCGATCGATATAACTAGAACTGGTGACTTGAGATGATAACTGGATAGTATGGCTCTGGGATTGTTTTCTCGCAGGGAGTCGAGGAAGAATCTCTGGGCGAGGTTGATAACATTACTACTACTTTACATTATGTTAATCTGCACTCTTCTAATGCTGCAAGACCGATGAAGATGCTAGTCTTCGATAGGACTAGGCCTTCCTCTCTATTCTGGCATTTCTGCAGCCCAGTCCACCTATACAGCCCTCCTTTGAAAATGTTGCATATTTAGTGTAGATCCTTGCTTGCTGAGTACTTCGGATGAGTACTCACGTTTGCTTTGCTTTCTTTTCCCCCATATCCATTTGTCGCAACCAGACGACGGAGCCCCGGAGCCAGCTGCCCCTGCCGACGGCTACTACTACTACTACCCTCCCGGCGAGTACTACTACGAGGAGCCGACCGACGACCAGGAGTAGGTTCGGAGTGTCCTAGGCAGGAGGCCTACGCCTTTCGATCGTAGTGTTTTATTTTACCCCGCCTTCTTAAAGGCCTATCTGTAACTCTGTTATATCTGTACCCAGATATCTGATGCTTCCGCCGACACTTGTATTCGAGCTATGTATTCGAGCCCTCGAGGCCCTGGCTTGTAATATAAAGCTTGTATGACTTTATTTATGTTTTAGAGTTGTGTTGTGATATCTTCAAGTGAGTCCTTAGGCTTTATCGTGTGCATTTGCGTGTATGGTTAGTGCACGATTAAGCCGGGGTCGTCACAGGTTTCCTAGTAATTCCTCTAATAATTATGGTAATTCCTACAACAATTCTTATGGAAATTATAATAAAAATACCCTCTGATCTTGAGAATAATATTAAAGATTTTATTAGTTCTCAAAAGAATTTCAATGCTATGGTAGAAGAAAAATTGCTTAAGATTGATGATTTGGCTAGCAACGTTGATAGAATTTCTCTTGAGATTGATTCTTTGAAGATTAGATCTATTCCACCCAAGCATGATATTAATGAATCTCTAAAAGCTATTAAAATTTCTATGGATGAATGCAAATAAAGAACCGCTAGGATGCGTGCTAAGCGAGATTGGTTTGTAAAAGCGTGTTCTTCTATTTCTTGTGAAAATAATGATGAAGATCTTAAAGTGATTGGTGCGACTCCTACTGAATCTTTGTTTTCTAATATAAATCTTGATAAAGATGGGACTGGAGATGAGTCAACTTTAGCTAGAAGGCATCCCAATAATTTAGAGCTTAAAGATCTTAATGAAAAAATTGATAAAAGTGGGATTGGAGAGGTCAAAACTTTAAGTAGCGATGAACCCACTGTTTTGGATTTCAAGGACTTTAATTATGATAATTGTTCTTTGATATATTGTATTTCCTTGTTGCAATCCATGTTAAATTCACCTCATGCTTATAGTCAAAATAAAGCTTTTACTAAACATATCGTTGATGCTATGATGAAATCTTTTGAAGAAAAACTTGAGTTGGAAGTTTCTATCCCTAGAAAGCTTTATGATGAGTGGGAACCTACTATTAAGATTAAAATTAAAGATTATGAGTGCAATGCTTTGTGTGATTTGGGTGCTAGCATTTCCACTATCCCGAAAACTTTATGTGATGTGCTAGGTTTCCGTGAATTTGATGATTGTTCTTTGAATTTGCATCTAGCGGATTCCACTATTAAGAAACCTATGGGAAGAATTAATGATGTTCTTATTGTTGCAAATAGTAATTATGTGCCCGTAGATTTTATTGTGCTTGATATAGATTGCAATCCTACATGTCCTATTATTCTTGGTAGACCTTTCCTTAAAACGATTGGTGCAATTATGGATATGAAAGAAGGAAACATTAGATTTCAATTTCCATTAAGGAAGGGCATGGAACACTTTCCAAGAAAGAAAATTAAGTTGTCATATGAATCTATTATGAGGGCTACTTATGGATTGCATACCAAAGATGACAATACCTAGATCTATGTTTTATGCCTAGCTAGGGGCGTTAAACAATAACGCTTGTTGGGAGGCAACCCAATTTTATTTTTATGTTTTTTGTTTTTGGTTATGTTTTTCAATAAATACACACTATTACCTCTGTAGCAATTGTTTTTTGGTGTTTTAATTAATGTTTGAGCCAAGTAAGACCTTTGGGATGGTCTACGGTGATAGTTGATTTGATTTTGCTAAAAAATAGAAACTTTTGTGTCCAGTAACAGAATTTTAATAATCCATAGAAGTGACAAAAAATTCTGAATTTTTTACCCAAGATTTATATACAAATTTCCCAGGTTTTCCTTATTTTCCAGAAGTTTTTGAGTTGCAGAAGTATGAGAACAATTCAGATCTTCGCAGATTTTGTGTTTTTGACAGATTCTGTTTTCTATGTGTTGTTTGCTTATTTTGATGAATCTATGGGTAGTATCGGGGGGTATGAACCATGGAGAAGTTGGAATACTGTAGATATAACACCAATATAAATTAACAATGAGTTCACAACAGTACCTAAAGTGGTGATTTATTTTATTATACTAACGGATCTTACGAGTTTTGTGTTGTGAAGTTTTCAAGTTTTGGGTAAAGATTTGATGGACAACGGAATAAGGAGTGGCAAGAGCATAAGCTTGGGGATGCCCAAGGTAATATTAAAGGACAACCAAGCATCTAAGCTTGCGGATGCCCCGGATGGCATCCCCTCTTTTGTCTTCAATCCATCGGTAAATTTACTTGAGGCTATATTTTTATTCACCACATGATATGTGTTTTGCTTGGAGCGTCTTGTATGATATGAGTCTTTGCTTTTTAGTTTTACACAACGATCCTTGCTGTACACACCTTTTGAGAGGGACACACATTAATCGTGAATTTATTAATACTCTATGTGCTTCACTTATATCTTTTGAGCTAGGCAGTTTGCTCTAGTGCTTCACTTATATCTTTTTAGAGCACGGCGGTGGCTTTATTTTATAGAAATTATTGAAATCTCATGCGTCACTTATATTATTTTGAGAGTCTTAAACAGCATGGTAATTTTCTTAGGTTATGAAATTAGTCCTAATATGATGGGCATCCAAGAGGGATATAATAAAAACTTTCATATAAAGAGCATTGAATAGATGAGAAGTTTGATTCCTTGCATTTGTTTGGAGATATAAAGATGGTAATATTAGAGTCATGCTAGTGAGTAATTGTGGATTGGTAGAAATACTTGTGTTAAAGTTTGTGATTCTCGTAGCATGCACGTATAGTGAACCGTTATGTGATGAAGTCGGAGCATGATTTATTTTTTGATTGTCTTCCTTATGAGTGGCGGTCGGGGACAAGCGATGGTATTTTCCTACCAATCTATCCCCCTACGAGCATGCGTGTAGTACTTTGTTTTGATGGCTAATAAATTTTTGCAATAAGTATGTGAGTTCTTTATGACTAATGTTGAGTCCATGGATTATACGCACTCTCACCCTTCCACCATTGCTAGCCTCTCTAGTGCCGCGCAACTTTCGCCGGTGCATTAAACCCACCATATACCCTTCCTCAAAACAGCCACCATACCTACCTATTATGGCATTTCCATAGCCATTCCAAGATATATTTCCATGCAACTTCCACCGTTCCGTTTATTATGACACGCACCATCATTGTCATATTGCTTTGCATGATCATGTAGTTGGCATAGTATTTGTGGCAAGGCCACCGTTCATATTTTTTATACATGTCACTCTTGATCATAGCACATCCCGGTACACCGCCGGAGGCATTCATATAGAGTCATATCTTGTTCTAGTATCGAGTTGTAAGTAAATTAAGGTGTGATGATCATCATTATTAGAGCATTGTCCCATGTGAGGAAAGGATGATGGAAGCTATGATTCCCTCACAAGTTGGGATGAGTCTCCGAACTTTACAAAAAAAATAAAAGAGGCCAAAGAAGCCCAAACAAAAAAAAGAGAGAGAAAAAATGTGGGAAAAGAGAGAAGGGACAATGTTAATATCCTTTTTCCACACTTGTGCTTCAAAGTAGCACCATGATCTTCATGATAGAGAGTTTCCTATTTTGTCACTTTCATATGATAGTGGGAATTTTTCATTATAGAACTTGGCTTGTATATTCCAATGATGGGCTTCCTCAAATTGCCCTAGGTCTTCATGAGCAACCAAGTTGGATGCACACCCACTTAGTTTCTTTTTGAGCTTTCATACACTTATAGCTCTAGTGCATCCGTTGCATGGCAATCCCTACTCACTTGCATCGATATCAATTGATGGGCATCTCCATAGCCCATTAATTTGCCTAGTTGATGTGAGATTTCTCCTTCTTTTTGTCTTCTCAGCAACTGGCACTGGGCACTATGTCAGTAGGTTAGTCGCAAAAAATGATATAAAGTTGCTATAAAATGATTGTAAAACATCCAAGAATGATAATATAGCAGCATGGAACAAGCAAAAATTATAGATACATTGGAGACGTATCAGAGCATAGCCAGACTATATGATTTTGTATGGATAACTTTCTTTGGACATGATATTTTGAGAAGACATGATTGCTTTATTAGTATGCTTGAAGTATTATTGTTTTTATGTCAATATTAAACTTTTGTTTTGAATCTTATGGATCTGAATATTCATGCCACAATAAAGAAGATTGCATTGATAAATATGTTAGGTACCATTCCACATCAAAAATTCTATTTTTATTATTTACCTACTCGAGGACGAGCATGAATTAAGCTTGGGGATGCTTGATACGTCTCCAACGTATCTATAATTTTTTATTGTTCCATGCTATTATATTATCTATTTTGGATGTTTTATATGCATTAATATGCTATTTTATATTATTTTTGGGACTAACCTATTAACCTAGAGCCCAGTGCGAGTTTCTGTTTTTTTCCTTGTTTTTGAGTTTTACAGAAAAGGAATATCAACCAGAGTCCAAACGGAATAAAACTTTACGATGATTTTTCTTGGACTAGAAGACACCTACGTGACTTGGAGAGAGGGCCAGAAGGTTCACGAGGAGGCCACAAGCCTGCCAGGCGCGCCCCAGGGAGGGCGCCCTGAGGGCTTGTGGGCCCCTTGGAGGTTACCCAACCCTAATCTTTGCACTATAAATTCCCAAATATTCCCAAACCATCAGAGGCATCCACTAAAATACTTTTCCGCCGCCGCAAGCCTCTGTTCCCGTGAGATCCCATCTTGGGGCCTTTTCCGGTGATCTACCGGAGGGGGATTCGATCATGGAGGGTCTCTACATTAACCTTGCTGCCCTTCCGATGATGTGTGAATAGTTTACCACAGACCTATGGGTTCATAGCTAGTAGGTAGATGGCTTTTTCTCTCTCTTTGATCTTCAATACAATGTTCTCCTTGATGTTCTTGGAGATCTATTCGATGTAATACTTTTTTGCAGTGTGTTTGTTGAGATCCGATGAATTGTGGATTTATGATCAGATTATCTATGAATATTATTTGAGTCTTCTCTGAACTCTTTTATGCATGATTAAGATATCTTTGTATTTCTCTTCGAACTATCGGTTTGGTTTGGCCAACTAGATTGGTTTTTCTTGCAATGGGAGAGGTGCTTACATTTGGGTTCAATCTTGCGGTGTCCTCACCCAGTGACAGAAGGGGTAGCGAGGCACATATTGTATTGTTGCCATCGAGGATAAAAAGATGGGGGTTATATCATATTGCTTGAATTTATCCCTCTACATCATGTCATCTTACTTAAGGCGTTACTCCGTTCTTATGAACTTAATACTCTAGATGCATGCTGGATAGCGGTCGATGTGTGGAGTAATAGTAGTAGATGCAGGCAGGAGTCGGTCTACTTGTCACGGCCGTGATGACTATATTCATGATCATTGCCTTAGATATCGTCATAACTTTGCGCTTTTCTATCAATTGCTCAACAGTAATTTGTTCACCCACCGTATGCTATATTCAAGAGAGAAGCCTCTAGTGAAACCTATGGGCCCCGGGTCTATTTTCCATCATATATTTTCAGATCTATAAACCAAAAAACCCAAAAATACCTTGCTGCAATTTATTTGTATTTACTTTAGTT
Organism: Thinopyrum elongatum; assembly: GCA_011799875.1. NCBI lineage: Eukaryota > Viridiplantae > Streptophyta > Magnoliopsida > Poales > Poaceae > Thinopyrum > Thinopyrum elongatum. The sequence continues at coordinate 576,242,129 of CM022298.1, forward strand.
TGCTCTTTTATTTATCTTTTATACCTATCTCTATTAGATCCCACTCTTGTTCGAGACCGTGAAGGGATTGACAACCCCTTTTTCGTGTTCAGTGCAAGTGTTTGTTAGTTTGTGCAGGTGCATAGAAGGGGGCTTGCTTGTGCCTCCGACTGGATTGATACCTTGGTTCTTAACTAAGGGAAATACTTATCTCTACTTTGCTGCATCACCCTTTCCTCTTCAAGGAAAAAAATCAACGCAAGCTCAAGAAGTAGCATTGAGGACGTAGTCTAAGTTGAGGAATAACAACGAGCAGTCGCGTCTGAGACGCTCTCCAAAAACCTAATCGCCTTTCTTCCAGTGCAGGATCAGAAAGGGCGGGGTTTCAGAGGCCTACTCTCTTGTGCGGTCATGCACACGATCTCTGGGATGAGATCACTGGAGGAAGGACTAGCGAGAGGAACATCGATGGGTTATGTGCGAGGAGGTAGAGCAGATGCGATCTAATCTGGGTGACAGCTAGGGTTGCTAACGCTTTCAATATATAAGCGGCTAGGTAGGGAGACATGGGGCTAGCCCCACGCCCGAGTCAGGAACAACCCACAATTCGACGTCTCGGATTCGTAGTGCGTCTGTTAATGACTCATAATGAACCGTCAATTAATTATCCGTTCATAACTGACAAAAATAAAATGCATGCATCACATAGTTCTGAGTTCGGCTCGTTCACGAAACACGACGCACGCGAGGGGTGAGACGTGGCATGGCGAGGCGGGCGACGGAGGATCTCGAGTGTACCACTCCTCTTCTCAAGCTTCAATAGCATGTAGAAGAGAAGCTCTTATGAAGGGGTCTCCACTCTTGTCCACTGAGGAGGTGGGACTAAACTTCCCACCACCTTGCCATGACATCTGATGTCTACTACGCAACCTTCTTCTTGTAGACTCGTGTTGGGCCTCCAAGTGCAGAGTTTTGTAGGACAGTAGCAAATTTCCCTCAAGTGGATGACCTAAGGTTTATCAATCCGTGGGAGGCGTAGGATGAAGATGGTCTCTCTTGAACAACCCTGCAACCAAATAACAAAGAGTCTCTTGTGTCCCCAACACACCCAATACAATGGTAAATTGTATAGGTGCACTAGTTCGGCGAAGAGATGGTGATACAAGTGTAATATGGATAGTAGATATAGGCTTTTGTAATCTGAAAATATAAAAACAGCAAGGTAACTAGTAGTAAAAGTGAGCGAAAACGGTATTGCAATGCTTCGAAACAAGGCCTAGGGTTCATACTTTCACTAGTGCAAGTTCTCTCAACAATGATAACATAATTGGATCACATAACAATCCCTCAACGTGCAACAAAGAATCACTCCAAAGTTTCTATCGGAGAACGTAGGACAAAAATGTGCATCAACCCCTATGCATAGATTACCCCAATGTCACCTCGGGAATCCGCGAGTTGAGTGCCAAAACATACATCAAGTAAATCAACAGAACATCCCATTGTCACCACAGATATCCCATCGTAAGACATACATCAAGTGTTCTCAAATCCAATACTCAATCCAACATAACGAAACCTCAAAGAGCAAGACTCAGTTCATCACAACAAGAGATAGAGAGGGAAGAAACACCATATGATCCAACTATAATAACAAAGCTCGCGGTACATCAAGATCGTGCCAAATCAAGAACACGAGAGAGAGAGATCAAACACATAGCTACTGGTAGATACCCTCAGCCCCGAGGGTGAACTACTCCCTCCTCGTCATGGAGAGCGCCGGGATGATGAAGATGGCCACCGATGATGATTTCCCCCTCCGGCAGGGTGCCGGAACAGGGTCCCGATTGGTTTTTGGTGGCTACAGAGGCTTGCGGCGGCGGAACTGCCGATCTAGGTTTATTTCTGGGGATTCTGTATTTATAGGAATTTTTGGCGTCGAGAACAAGTTAGGGGGGTCCACGAGGAGCTCACAAGACCGGAGGGCGTGCCCTAGGGGGGGCGCGCCCTCCACCCTTGTGGAGGCCTCATGGCTCTTCCGGCCCAACTCCTTTGCTTCGGGGACTTCTTCTGGTCCATAAAAAATCTCCGTAAATTTTCAGCTCATTTGGACTCCGTTTGATATTCCTTTTCTGCGAAACTCAAAAACAAGGAAAAAACAGAAACTGGCACTAGGCTCTAGGTTAATAGGTTAGTCCCAAAAATCATATAAAATAGCATATAAATGCATATAAAACATCCAAGATGGATAATATAATAGCATGGAACAATAAAAAATTATAGATACGTTGGAGACGTATCAAGCATCCCCAAGCTTAATTCCTGCTCGTCCTCGAGTAGGTAAATGATAAAAACAGAATTTTTGATGTGGAATGCGACCTAACATATTTATCCATGTAATTTTCTTTATTGTGGCAAGAATATTCAGATCCATAAGATTCTAAACAAAAGTTTAATATTAACATAAAAACAATAATACTTCAAGCATACTAATAAGTAATCATGTCTTCTCAAAATAACATGGCCAAAGAAAGTTATCCCTACAAAATCATATAGTCTGGCTATGCTCCATCTTCATCACACAAAATATTCAAATCATGCACAACCCCGATGACAAGCCAAGCAATTGTTTCATACTTTTGGTGTTCTCAAACCTTTTCAACTTTCACGCAATACATGAGCGTGAGCCATGGACATAGCACTATAGGGGGAATAGAATATGGTGGTTGCGGAGAATACAAAAAGAAGGAGATAGTCTCACATCAACTAGGCGTATCAACGGGCTATGGAGATGCCCATCAATAGATATCAATGTGAGTGAGTAGGGATTGCCATGCAATGGATGCACTAGAGCTATAAGTTTATGAAAGCTCAAAAAAGAAACTAAGGGGGTGTGCATCCAACTTGCTTGCTCATGAAGACCTAGGGCAATTTGAGGAAGCCCATCGTTGGAATATACAAGCCAAGTTCTATAATGAAAAATTCCCAGTAGTATATGAAAGTGACAACATAGGAGACTCTCTATCATGAAGATCATGGTGCTACTTTGAAGCACAAGTGTGGAAAAAAGGATAGTAACATTGCCCCTTCTCTCTTTTCTCTCATTTTTTTTTGATTGGCTTCTTTGGCCTCTCTTTTTTGATTTTTTTTTATTGGCTTCTTTGGCCTCTTTTTTTTTATTTCCTCACATGGGACAATGCTCTAATAATGAACATCATCACACTTTTATTTACTTACAACTCAAGAATTACAACTCGATTCTTAGAACAAAAGATATGACTCTATGTGAATGCCTCCGGCAGTGTACCGGGATGTGCAATGACTCAAGAGTGACATGTATAAAAATTATGAATGGTGGCTTTGCCACAAATACTATGTCAACTACATGATCATGCAAAGCAATATGACAATGATGAAGCGTGTCATAGTAAACGGAACGGTGGAAGTTGCATGGCAATATATCTCGGAATGGTGGCTATTTTGAGGAAGGTATATGGTGGGTGTAGTGCACCGGCGAAAGTTGCGCGGTACTAGAGAGGCTAGCAATGGTGGAAGGGTGAGAGTGCGTATAATCCATGGACTCAACATTAGTAATAAAGAACTCACATACTTACTGCAAAAATCTATTAGCTATCGAAACAAAGTACTACACGCATGCTCCTAGGGGGATAGATTGGTAGGAAAAGACTATCGTTCGTCCCCGACCGCCACTCATAAGGAAGACAATCAATAAATAAATCATGCTCTGACTTCGTTACATAACGGTTCACCATACGTGCATGCTACGGGAATCACAAACTTTAACAAAAGTATTTCTCCAATCCACAATTACTCACTAGCATGACTCTAATATCACCATCTTTATATCTCAAAACAATCTTAAGGAATCAAACTTCTCATAGTATTCAATGCACTTTATATGAAAGTTTTTATTATATCCCTCTTGGATGCCCATCATATTAAGACTAAATTCATAACCTAAGCAAATTACCATGCTATTTAGAGACTCTCAAAATAATATAAGTGAAGCATGAGAGTTCATCAATTTCTTCAAAATAAAACCACCGTCGTGCTCTAAAAAGATATAAGTGAAGCACTAGAGCAACTGACAAACTACTCCAAAAGATATAAGTGAAGATCAATGAGTAGTCGAATAATTATGTAACTATGTGAAGACTCTCTAACATTTAAGAATTTCAGATCTTGGGATACTATTCAAACATCAAGCAAAACAAAATAAAATGACTTTCTAAAAATAGCACACATCGTGTGAAGAAGTAAAAACTTAGGCTCAACCGATACTAACCGATCATTGTTGAAGAAGAAAGGTGGGATGCCAACCGGGGCATCCCCAAGCTTAGATGCTTGAGACTTCTTGAAATATTAACTAGGGATGCCTTGGGCATCCCCAAGCTTGAGCTTTTTTGTCTCCTTAATTCCTTTTATATCACGGTTTCCCTAAATCTTAATAACTTCATCCACACAAAACTCAACAAGAACTCGTGAGATAAGTTAGTATAAATAAAATGTAAAACCTTATCATTCTCTACTGTAGCCAATCACTAAAATTATTATTTAACATTGCATACTAAATGCCTCTACATACTTAATACTCCTCTCCTCAAATAGGATCATTAAACAAGCAAACATATGCAAACAATGCAAATATAACAGCAATCTGTCAAAACAGGACAGTCTGTAAAAAGTGCAATTGTACTCATACTTCCCTAACTCCAAAAATTCTGAACAAATTACCACACTGTATAAAGTTTGTTGTTACTCATTGTGTAAAAATTTCAAGATTTTATCATGTTCTGACTTTCCAGAAGAATTCAGACAATGATAGAAAACTTTCTGTTTTCAAAACAGTAACATATAGATTTGTAAAATAAGCATGGTAAAGGCTATACTTGACCTTTTTATTGAACTAAAAGATGAAAAACATTACTCTAAGTAACAGCAAGTAACTACTAATAAAATAAAATGACGCTTCAAGCAAAACACATATCATGTGACGAATAAAAATATAGCCTCAAGTAAATTTACCGATGGATTGAAGACGAAAGAGGGGATGCCATCCGGGGCATCCCCAAGCTTAGTTGCTTGGATCTTCCTTGAATATTACCTTGGGGTGCCTTGGGCATCCCCAAACTTAGTGTCTTGCCACTCCTTATTCTCCTCATATCGATATCTCACCCAAAACTTGAAAACTTCAATCACACAAAACTTAACGGAACTTCGTGAGATGGGTTAGTATGATAAAACAAATCATTCACTTTGGTACTGTCAAGACAAGATTAATTTTTTTTATCACCTGATACCTACTGTACCCTATTATTTCTACAATTTATATTGAGCAATATCAGCCATAGAAACTAGGAAACAAGCAAACTATGCATCGAAAACAGAATCTATCAAAAACAGAGTAGTCTATAAATATCTGAATTAAAATCATACTTATGTTACTCCAAAAATTATGAAAAATTAGGACAACATAGAAAATTTGTATATAAATCCTATGTAAAAAATTCAGAGTTTTTACACTTTCCAGTAAAAGACAGGAATTTCTGTACTGGATGCAAAATTTTCTGTTTTGCACAGAATCAAATCAACTATCAGCCACACTATCCCAAAGGCTTTACTTGGCACTTTATTGAAACAAAACCTATAAAACATGATTACTACAGTAGACTAATCATTTGAAAACACAAAAATAGTAGGTATAAATATTGGGTTGTCTCCCAACAAGCGCTTTTCTTTAATGCCTTTCTAGCTAGGCATGATGATTTCAATGATGCTCACATAAAAGATAAGAATTGAAACATAATGGGAGCATCATGAAGCATATGACTAACACATTTAAGTCTAACCCACTTCCTATGCATAGGGATTTTGTGAGAAAACAAATTATGGGAACAAGAATCAACTAGCATAGGAAGGCAAAACAAGCACAACTTCAAAACTTTCAACACATAGAGTGGAAACTTGATATTATTGAAATATGTAAAAGCATGTGTTCCTCTCTCATAATAACTTTCAGTAGCATCATGAATGAATTCAACAATATAACTATCACATAAATCATTCTTTTCATGATCCACAAGCATAGAAATTTTATTACTCTCCACATAAGCAAATTTATTCTCATGAATAGTAGTGGGAGCAAACTCAACAACGTAACTATCATATGAGGCATAATCCAATTGAAAATTAAAATCATGATGACAAGTTTCATGGTTATCATTATTCTTTATAGCATACATGTCATCACGATAATCATCATAGATAGCAACTTTGTTCTCATAATCAATTGGAACCTCTTCCAAAATAGTGGATTCATCACTAAATAAAGTCATGACCTCTCCAAATCCACTTTTATCAATATTGTGAAAGATTCAACACCCTCCAAAATAGTGGGATCATTAGTACCTAGAGTTGACACTCTTCCAAACCCACTTTCATCAATATAATCATCATAAATAGGAGGCATGCTATCATCATAATAAATATTCTCATCAAAACTTGGGGGACTAAAAATATCATCTTCATCAAACATAGCATCCCCAAGCTTGTAGCTTTGCATATCATTAGCATCATGGATATTCAAGGAATTCATACTAACAACATTGCAATCATGCTCATCATTCAAAAATTTAGTGCCAAACATTTTATAGACTTCTTCTTCTAGCAATTGAGCACAATTATTGGAATCCTTATTTTCACGAAAGACATTAAAAAGATGAAGCATATGAGGCAACCTCAATTCCATTTTTTTGTAGTTTTCTTTTATAAACTAAACTAGTGATAAAACAAGAAACTAAAAGATTCAATTGCAAGATCTAAAGATATACCTTCAAGCACTCACCTCCCCAGCAACAGCGCTAGAAAAGAGCTTGATGTCTACTACGCAACCTTCTTCTTGTAGACTCGTGTTGGGCCTCCAAGCGCAGAGTTTTGTAGGACAGTAGCAAATTTTCCTCAAGTGGATGACCTAAGGTTTATCAATCCGTGGGAGGCGTAGGATGAAGATGGTCTCTCTCAAACAACCCTGCAACCAAATAACAAAGAGTCTCTTGTGTCCCCAACACACCCAATACAATGGTAAATTGTATAGGTGCACTAGTTCGGCGAAGAGATGGTGATACAAGTGTAATATGGATAGTAGATATAGGTTTTTGTAATCTGAAAATATAAAAACAGCAAGGTAACTAGTAGTAAAAGTGAGCGAAAACGGTATTGCAATGCTTCGAAACAAGGCCTAGGGTTCATACTTTCACTAGTGCAAGTTCTCTAAACAATGATAACATAATTGGATCACATAACAATCCCTCAACGTGCAACAAAGAATCACTCCAAAGTTTCTATCGGAGAACGTAGGACGAAAACGTGCATCAACCCCTATGCATAGATTACCCCAATGTCACCTCGGGAATCCGCGAGTTGAGTGCCAAAACATACATCAAGTAAATCAACAGAACATACCATTGTCACCACAGATATCCTATTGCAAGACATACATCAAGTGTTCTCAAATCTAATACTCAATCCAACATAACGAAACCTCAAAGAGCAAGACTCAATTCATCACAACAAGAGATAGAGAGGGAAGAAACACCATATGATCCAACTATAATAACAAAGCTCGCGGTACATCAAGATCATGCCAAATCAAGAACACGAGAGAGAGAGAGATCAAACACATAGCTACTGGTACATACCCTCAGCCCCGATGGTGAACTACTCCCTCCTCGTCATGGAGAGCGCTGGGATGATGAAGATGGCCACCGGTGATGATTTCCCCCTCCGACAGGGTGCCGGAACAGGGTCCTGATTGGTTTTTGGTGGCTACAGAGGCTTGCGGCGGCGGAACTCCCGATCTAGGTTTATTTCTGGTGGGTCTCTGTATTTATAGGAATTTTTGGCGTCGAGAACAAGTCAGGGGGGGTCCACGAGGAGCCCACAAGGCCGGAGGGCGCGCCCTAGGGGTGGCGCCCTCCACCCTTGTGGAGGCCTCGTGGCTCTTCTGGCCCAACTCCTTTGCTTCGGGGACTTGTTCTGGTCCATAAAAAATCTTCCGTAAATTTTCAGCTCATTTGGACTCTGTTTGATATTCCTTTTCTGCGAAACTCAAAAACAAGGAAAAAAATAGAAACTGGCACTGGGCTCTAGGTTAATAGGTTAGTCCCAAAAATCATATAAAATAGCATATAAATGCATATAAAACATCCAAGATGGATAATATAATAGCATGGAACAATAAAAAATTATAGATACGTTGGAGACGTATCAACATCCCACATGGGCCTTTGAGATTTTCAGAAATTATTTCATGTATGGGCCCTAGGCCCATCTATAATTCAACATCGCCTGCTCATATCTGGTTTTGGCCGGGGGTTTCTTCTGAAGGTTAGTCTTGGTGGCACTGTCCAACAGAGCAAATGGTGTGACTGTGCGTCATGGTTCTCCAAATCCAGTTTTGATAAACAAAAGGTTGACCAGCTTCGGCCTTGTCAGGGAGTGTGTGAAAGTTGTGTTCCCAGATTCCGTCTACCCAGACCTGGAGCGTTATTCATGCCCTATTTGATGTTTTTTTCTCTGGGGCGACAATGTGCTACAGGTTTCTACTGGTGTACATCAATGACTTCCTGGGCACTGTTACTACAAACTTCTAGGTATCAACAAGTTGGCTCTGCTAAGACAGAGGCCGAGAGGAGGCAATGCAATTTTCTCATGACACGTCAGCGATAGATGCAGGAGGATATAGACTTCGGCACCCGAAAGATTTCGATGCATTTTTTTACTTCCGTAAGGATATTTTTATAAGGTTTGTGCTACTTAATATTAGACATTAGCCTCTAAGTAAAAGAACAACATGAATGATTAGCTCTGAGGAAGTTTAACATACATAGTGAAGTTGCACTCTGGCAATGATTTTTTGCATCATACCTCCATTGCATACGACTCTTTCTCCAAGCCTATCCCTCTCTAGAAACCCTATCCATCATGGCTCCACCGTTTCCTATCGGCTTGGCCACGGGTTCTCTCATCCTCCGCTAGTGCTCCAACGGTGGGAGGAGGTGGGGAGCCCGGATTTGTATTGCGGCGTTGTAGTTAGGTCTCTTAGAATTAGAGTTCCATTCCTCGGCGATGGCCTTTTGCTGATGATGGTGTCATGTGGGTCAAGAATAGGGTTGCCCCAACTCCTCGTCCACCTTGTCGACAACATAGATGAGGGAGGGGGCATTTGGCCGCTTATCTTCTGGAGTAATACTTGGTGGTGTCTTCGCATTATGTTGGAAGGTGTCTTTGGGTGGAGTGGACAACTCTGCGCCTTTGTCCTCTGGCTCCTCGGGCGATGTTCGACCAACTTTGGGGTAGTATGGAAGCTTGTGAGGTCATGTATCCTCGAGTCTGTCTAGCAGGATCTAGGGTGGTCGTCCACCCCTCTTCAGCGTCTTCTTCTCTAGGATGGTGATCTGCTACTGAGATTTTTGTCGCCGACATCTTCTGACTCTGATAGACAACTCCTTGGTTGCTGCATCAACAAGGTTTCCCTGGCTCTGAGGCTATTTTGGAGTTCCACAGGTGCCATTGATCTTCGCTCACAGCACACCGCCAGTGAGTGCAGGAGTAAGACGACGTTAATTTACCCAAGGAACGGTGTGTAATTTTTAATTTCTTTAAGGACGACCTTGTAAGGGTGGACTGATTTCTTTTTTTTTTTGAATAAAGATATTCAGATGACATCTTTAATATATGTCATTTGGCAAAATAAAAAAACACGGTGAAGATAAATGAACGAGCAATCTGGTTTCAAGTTTTGCGTCCTATAGACAAATTCTTGCTTTCTTATAGGGAATGGAAGACAAAGTTTTTTAGGCTTTTTTTAGACATATTTTATTTAAATAAAAGTTAGACGAAGACAAAGTTTGTTGCGCTGCACAGAAGTGAAGTTTTTTTCTTCTGAGAAATTGTACAAAAGTGAAGTTTTTTTTGGACACTTTTTTTTTAGACACAGGGAAGTACAGAAGTGAAGTGGAGGGGCCAACATGGTCATGGAAGATACAGTATAATGTAAAACACGGCCCAATATTTCACTGCTAATGCTTTTGCGGCCCAACATTACCTACTATCCACTGTCACAGTATCTTCTCAAAAAAAATACTGCCACAGTAACATTTCCCCAATCGGTGGGTTACCGAACCCCCGTCGCCGCCTACGCCACCGTCGTCGCGTCCCATGAACAATCGCGTCCTACACCGCCGCCTCAAGCCAATGTTTTTCTCTTCACGCGCACGGGAAAACCATCTGCTTCCCCATCACTACCACACTAAGCCCTATGCCGACGGCGGGGGCCGTCGGCATAGGCCTGATTCCCGTCAGGATAGGCCTATGCCGACGGCCCCCATCGACATAGGGCCATCGGCAACATATACATCGGCATACCCCGGGATGCCGTCGGCATAGAAAGGCCGTCGGCATAGATGCTATCCCGACGGCGGCCGTACATCTATGCCGACGTCCTGCGCCGTCGGCAATGTTCCACGCCTAACGGTGGCTGTCGGCGCCGTCGTCAAGTGCTGCCCAACCAGGAGATGCCACGTGGCAAAGCTATGCCGATGGCCTGGCCATCGGCGTAGTTTCAAATCTACGCCGACGGCCTAGCCGTCGGCATAGCTCTGCCACATGGCGCCCTCTGGTGCCTCCTGGGGCAGGACTATGCCGACGGCTAGGCTTTCGGCGTAGATTTGAAACTACGCCGACGGCCAGGCCGTCGGCATAGGCCTGCCCCAGGAGGTACCAGTGCGCGCCACATGGCACCTATACCGACGGCTAGGCCGTCGGCATAGGTGCCACGTGGCACCCACTGGTAGCTCGCCTCAATCCTATGCAAACAGCATAGCCGTCGGCATAGTTTTTGTCTGATTTTTTTTTCTGTTTGTTTTCAATTCAATTCAATTCAAATACACAGCAGATATATATGATGAAAATAGACATAAACAACACATGTAAGTATCATCCTCACAACCAACACCAACACCACGCCGTCGGCCTCACAACCAACACTAACACCACCACAACAATATAAGTATCATCACAAACATAAGCATCATCACAAACAACATAAGCATCTAAAGAAGCACACAAGTCATCTAAAGGACCATAAAAGACCAGAAGTCATCTAAAGAACACAAGTTTATCATCACCACCACCGTCACCCAAAGGCTTAAGCGCCACTACGTCCACGACCACCGCCAAGTCCGCCAAAGCCCAGGTCGTCACTGCTACCCCCAACGCTACCGCCAAGACCGCCACCGCCTCGGTGGATCGGAGTGACCGGGCTCCGTGAGTCGGGAGTGATGCCAAGACCGGCACCACCACCAATGGTAGATCCACTGGTTCCCTGGATGTTTGAAAAGACATGTTAAGGGGATATATTATTGTGTTGAATAAACGGTAAGCAACACTGTTGAATAGTTTGGGGATGTACTAACCGGCGTAGTCCCTGGTTGCTGTGCCAGAAACTCCTCATAGGTAAGCAGCACTGGAGCCGGTCCAGGTGGTGGTGGTGGTTCCATTTGAGGAACCGTGCCGGCCGCCATGCACTCAACAACGCGCTGCATCATGCGAGTGCTGTGCTCCTGCGCTGCCGCAACTCTCGCGTGCCACGCCATGGTCTCCTGGCGTGTGTACTCCATGTAGGCCTACAGTATGACATGGTGGAACTCATAAAACATCTCAATGCAAAAAATAAAGTGAGCAATGAAGATAAGAGGGAAAATACTTACAGAGTACCGCTCGGCTAGGAGGGAGTGTGACTGCGCACTAGTCATGGTCGTGCGCTGGCTCAGGCTCGGCTCGGTAGCTCGGAGCTATGTGTATAAGATAGAAGGAGTGATCACGGCATCCAGAACCGGCTCCCGATCGTGCTCCTTGGGCCCCATGCCCACCACCACCCTCTCGTCCAGATCTTCACTAATGGGGTCAGGTGTGCCAGGATGTAACCTCACATACCCCTCAGAGTAGGCCTTCTTCTTCTCCGCGGTCTTGCCGTAGTACTTGGGCTCGCCAGGCTTGGGCTTCCTACGTGTATGGGCGATCTCCCACGCCTCCATGTGTGAGAGCGGCCGCTTCAGTTGCTCCTCCTGCACCACCAAACAGAGGTTAGTCATACATAAGAAAGTGACGGTAAATAGAAGAAGAAGAATGTTTAATGAGGTTAGTCATACATGAAGTGTCTTGTGGAGAAAGTGGTTCCGGTTTCCCTGAGCATGTACTCCCTCCTTCCCTCGGTTAGCCTTGTTCTTGATGCTCGTAGTCGCCCAGGCTCCATCCTGACCACACCACAGATCTACCAATGCCGCCCAGGACTCGTATTTTCCATAACACCAATTTGGACACACCTACATAATGAAAGCATAATGGCATGTCAACACAAAATGATGAAATCTACCACAAACATCGGAATGAAAAATCTTTTATAATTACCGCCAAGTACTGGTGCCTCTCCAAGGTAATCTCCTCCCTCCATGCTTCTTCCTTGGTCATCTTCACACCAAGAGTGTCGTGATAGTATGTCGAGACGGCCACCCAGCGCACCTCGTACTGCATCTGGCGGGCATTCTTCTTCGCTTGGCGCAGCACGATCTGGTCGGCAGTGGCCTTGTGCTCCTGAAGAACTCGATAGTATTTCTACAATCATTCATGAAACCAGAATGGAAGAAGCCATGAGTTAAATAATTCATGAAGCCAGAATGGACTTGTGCTTCTGAAGAGAACTCACCCAAAAATTAGCGATCACGGCCTTAGCATGGGTCTCATGGTCCCCGTGGGGGCCGCTTCCCAGTGGTCCCAGCTCGTGGCCAAAACCCGACGGTCCGGGTGCCTGACTGGATCTGGACAGTACAGCCCCAGCCAGTGTACCTTCAGCAAGACGGTGATGAGGCCGTTGGGAAGACGGGCCCCTTTAGGATATATCCAGTTGCTGCAAAAGAATAAAATATTAGCATGTGACAAGCAAAATAAAAAAATATAAGCATGTGACAAGCAAAAGAATGAAATTATTATTAAGTGGCACTTACTCTTTCCCCGTGGGCTCAATGAGCCACTTCTGCTCCTCGGTAGCAGGAATCTGCTTTGGGAGCTTTGTGTTACCACGCAGCCACCCCTTGTTGCCAACCCCCTCCCCGCCAGCTCCATCATCCCCGCCAGCACCATCATCCCCGCCACCACCATCCACCTTGCCTGCCTCCTCCTCCTCCTCGTCCCCTCCCCAACCTCCTCCTCCTCCTCGCCCCCATCCCTAACATCCTCCTCCTCCTCCTCGTCCTCCTGAACCTCCTCGTCGTCCTCCTCCTCGTCAGAGGGTACCTCACTAGAGGAGGGCCTCGAAGACAACACCCCTAAGTCGGTGAGGGTGCGCTCTTTCTGGCCGCGACCCCCTGTAGTGGCTCTCCCCCCACCCCCTCGCCCTCCAGGGGCTCTCCCCCTGCCCCCTCCTCCTCTAGGGGCACCTCTCCCTCGACCTCCCTGTGAGGAGTCATCCTCAAGTAGTCGGGGGGTAGGATTATGTGCTCGACCACTCTGACTAGGCATGCCGACGACCTTGCATAGGAAACCCACGCCGTCGGCCTTCCCCTTGCCCATGTTCCACGAACCTGCATTGAAAAGAGAATAAACAATTAGTACATGAAAAATGAAGGAAAAGGCATAATAATAAGGAATAATAAACACATTAATAAAAAAGCATAAAAAGGCATATTCCTAAACCATAGAAAAAAAGACTTGAAACGTACATCTGCTAGAACCCATACGAATCATCACTGTTGTAACCTATTTCTCGGTCGGTCTCATCATCACTATCAATCATATCATCTTCGTTGTCTGACGGAGGTGGAGGCTCTTCCTCGTCGTCAGCGTCTTCGTTTAACTTTTCTAGCATAAGTATGTCATTTTCATTGACAATGGTCTCACCATCATTCCATGCATCGTCATCGTTTGGATCCACATCATCATCACCCAATGGTCTAGCGTCATCGTTTCTGACCACATCATCATCAGGTTGCTCTTGATAGAACACTCCCTCATATGTCATGGAGTTAATGTTGTAGTAATCGTCTTCGTTCAGGTCCGGTAGCTTACCATGTGGCGACACCTTGAACACAACTTCCCAACCCTTTAGGTACTCTTTCTGGCATGGGTAAGGCAGATAATAAACTTGTGTAGCTTGGGTAGCCGCAATGAAGAGATCAGCTCCTGCATAGACGGTTGATGGTTTAACTTCGACCAAACCAATGGAAGGCGTATGTCTCTGCCCCTCCCACAGATCAAACCATCGGCATTTGAACACAGGCAGACTTAGGGTTTCGCGCCCTTTGCGGAATGTAATCTTGTATATATTTTGTACCCTTCCGTAGTAGTCTACTGAATTTTGACCGGGGGTGTACACTCTCGTATTTATAGTTTTGGGATCAAGCCGGCTGTTCTGGTGCTCCTCTGTATGGAAGCGATACCCATTCACATCATACTTTTTACATGTAATGACGGCAGGGTCAAAACCCATGGAAACCCATCTCAATTCGTCATCCATAGATATGTTCGGATCTTTTCCCTACAAGTATAATTGAAATTGTTGGGTGCATTAGTTCGGTTAACTAATAAATGTTGAACTAGGTATTTAATAGGGGAATGTGGAAAATTACTTTCTCCATGAACCAAGCAACAAAATTTTTACGTCCAGGGTTTCCATGACGGAGAAGAGTAAGTGCCTCCGCCTCAGTAGGAGGATTCATTCCCGTCCATTCCTCTTGAACGAAATCACTAAAAGAAGAAAAGTGGTGTTAGACCGGGACTAAATGATGATGTGGAAGACATAAAGGAATGGTGTAGTGGTATTACCTCATCCACACTTCCTCAACTTCCTTGATGTTTTGCAAGATATAGAACCTGAGGTCCTCCCACTCTTGTCGTGGCATGTTATAAGATTTCCAGGCCCCAGCCCTGCCACCTTGCCCGTTGAATAGATGGAGCCTGGGTTGATACTTGGGCTCTTCTATATTGTATCGAGGCACCTTATTATGCAGATGGGGAACGTGGTCTGGATAGTACGATGTCCTGAGGTCTGACACCTCCTCTAGGATAACTTCCTCAGCTATGGAAGCTTCAATCTTAGCTTTGTTTCCACATTTCTGTCGGAGATGCTTGTTCTGTCTCTCAGGGCCGTACTGCCAACGCTTCTGCACAGGCCCCCCCAACAATACCTCGTTCGTGAGGTGCAGAATGAGATGTGTCATCGGAGTAAAGAAGCCTGGCGAAAAGATCTTCTCTAGCTTGACTATCAACTCCGGTGCCTTCTTATGCAATTGTTCAATCACGTCTTTACTTACTTCTTTAGCACAAAGCGTGCGGAAGAAATGGCTTAGCTCGGCAAGCACTCGCCAGACATGCTCGGGGACATAGCCTCGAACCATCACCAGCATTATCCGCTCAATCCATACATGGTAGTCATGACTCTTGAGCCCGGTCACTTTGCTCGTTGAAAGATTGACTCCCTTACTTATATTCGATGCATAACCATCGGTGAACTTCAAAATGTATTTCAGCCAGATAAGTACTTCCTTCTTTTCTGGCAGTTTAAGGACAAAGTCAGCATCTGGCTTGAACTAGTTTCTTCGACCGCCTGTGGGAGGCTTTATGTTTAGACGTGGTCTATCACAAATTCTCTGTTGATCGGCTCTAGCTTTAACGGTATCCTTCGTCTTATCAGGAATGTTGAGGATCGTGTGGAAAAGGGACTCTGCGACATTCTTTTCGGTGTGCATCACATCGATGTTGTAAGGAAGTTTGAGGTCCTTGAAATAGGGAAGCTTCGAGAAGGGGGTAATGTGAGTCCAGTTGTGCGTCTCACCATATCCATCGAAGCCTTTGGCTTTGGCTTTGGCTTTGCCTTTGACTTTAGGCTTGAGAGCTTTTAGCTGAGCAAGAACATCTGCCCCCGAAAATGTTGGAATCTCGGATACTTCATGGACAACCCGGCCTTTCGTGAAGTTCTTCTTGTCTTCCCTGTCTGGATGGTCTGGAGGGAGGAACTGTCGATGGAGGTCAAAGGCTACATACTTGCCACCCTTACTCAGCCAAATCATTCGTAGAGCCTGCATGCACACTGGGCATGGCATCTTCCCACTTGTACACCATCCGTAGAATAGAGCATAGCCGGGAAAATCATGCATGCAATAGTGCAACCAAACTTCCATCAAGAAATTTCTCTGCAGATCCCGGTCGTATGTCAACCTCGGAAAGTACCAAGAATGGTGCAAATCATCCACCAACGGCTGCATAAACACACCCAATTGCTTCCCCGGGTATTCAGGCCCCGGAATGATGAGCGACAAGAACATGGTCTTGCGTTGCATTAGGGCACCGGGAGGGAGATTGAGCGGAATTACAAACACGGGCCAGCAGCTATATGGATTGGACGACATACCATATGGATTGAACCCATCACCTGATATGGGTATTCTAACATTCCCAGGCTCGGCTGCTTCCTCGGGGTATTCTTCATCGAACGACTTCCATGCTTCGCCTTCCGATGGATGTACGATTTTATTTGGATGGTACCTTATACCTTCCTTGTGCCACTTCATCATTTTGCAGACTCCTCCGTGATGAAAAGGTGCTGCAGTCTTTCTATGAAATGGAGATACCGAAGAACCTTAGCGGGGATGGCTAGCTGCCTTTTCTCACCATCCTCACCGACCACCTCAAGGTACCGAGACGAACCGCACTCCCTACAGTACTTGTCATCCGCATACTCGTCCCTAAACAAAAGGCAATTCTTTGGACAAACATGTATTTTCTCATAATCCATAGAGAGTACCTTCATGATTTTCTTTGTAGCGTACATGCTTTTCGGCAGTTCATGACCCTCAGGGAGGCTGTTAGCCCATACTCCCAGGAATGCTTCGAAGCATTTCTGGCTACAACCGTACTCAGCCTTGACTGCAATCAGTTGCGAGATGGCATCCAGCTAAGATATTTTCGCACCCGCATAAAGAGGTTTCTTCGACGAGGCCAAGACCTCCAAGAAGGCCTTTGCGGTTGTCTCCGGCTCCTCCAGTTCATTCTCTGAAGGTGTCGCATGTGCCGTTTCTGCAGCAATGACATCATCTAGCATGTCCCTTACCCCGACGTCCGCATAACCATCGATGCGTTGTTGCATCACCTCCTCTCTACCACGGTCCTGCTCGGCTAAGTTTATCGGCGGCATGTCAAAGTTTGGCATATATCCATGCGTGCGAAGGTGGTCAGTCATGTCCTTCTGATTTCTACGGTGACGTCTGGCACATCTCGCACAGGGGCATTGTGGGATAATTCTCATTGGACTATAGAATATCTCCTTCAAATACACATCTGTTTTTGCGATCCACTTTGATGTTACTCGATTCCGACGGATAAAACCACTGTACATCCACTGATTATCTGCCATCCTCTGCTTTATTGGGAGCCACACAACAAAATTAAGGATTCATTTAAATTAATCACATCAAATTTTCATTTTCTACTGCGTTGAATCCACCTACATCTCTAATAGGTAAAGATGGGTCCTAATCCCACCCGAGGATGTGTAGATTGAGTACGTTCTCCATTCTACCCCGTTCCGAGACAAAATTTCGGTAGCACCTCCCCACTGTTCTCCAGATACACGTCTCGGCAAATAGCCGAGAGAATGTGCTCCGGAGAACAATGGGGAGGCGCTGACAAAATCTTGTCTCGGAACGGGGTAGAACATGGAGAACGTACCCAATCTACACATCCTCGGGCTGTCCGTGGAAAACGCTGGACAATCCGAAAGAGCTATGGTGATAAATATGCAATTGAATGCATATTTATCGATGCAACCCTTTCGGACGTGAGACGCCTAGGTTACACGACCTAACTTGAGAACGAAATCTAGTGACATGATTAAAAGAGCGTAGGAGGTGAAGGTGACTTTGTAGCTCACCCTCGGCTGTAGAGGAGGTAGTCGAACAACGGCGGGATGATCGGGGACCAACAACTCCGACGTCGATAATCACTCCTCGAAGATGCAACACCACAAATCTGTAAATTGGACCGACTTCAAAATTTAGACCATCAATTATTTTCTACATATTCGCATGAGATAAATAGCTCCAAAAATATCTTCTCAAATTACAAAATGGCAAATAATGTGTCTTATGAATCAACATGACCTACCACTAACTTGATCAACATCCATCCATCCATCCATCTATCATTAACTTGACCAACATCCATTCATCAATATTTGTAAAACTAAGTTTCTAAAAAAATTGACCAACATCATCCATCCTTCCTTCTATGAATCTAGCAACATCCATGCATCCGTCTAACACAATTAATTTCATCCATGCATATATCCACCTAACAAACAGTAGCTAAATACTAAAAAAAAACTTGAAAAAAAAATGTGCTCACCATGCACGGGGCAGCAGGCGAGGGGCGGGGCAGTGGCGTCGGCCGCCGGCGCAGTCGGGGACGGGGCAGCCGCAAGCCGGGGATGGGCGGCCGTGGCGAGGCGGCCGGTGACGGGGATGGGCGGCCCCGGCCCGGCGGCGGCGGTTTGGGGGGGGGGGGAGGCACGGGCAGTGGGGATGGGAGCGGCGGGGACGGGATGGCCGGGAGGGGGATGGGGGGCTCGGCGGCGACGGCGGTTTTGGGGGCGGGGCGGGGAGGTGCGGCGGTGGGGGAGGGGATGGGGGCGGTGCGACGGCGGTGTTGGGGCGGGGGTGGTTGGTGCGGGTGGTGGGGAGGGGATTGTGGGCGGCGTGGTGTTGGGACGGGGGCGGGCATCCCGGCGTGGGGCAGGGCTCATGGGCAGGGGTCGGGGGCGGGGGCGGGGGGTGGCGGAGGTGGTGGCGATTGGGGGTCGAGGAGAGAAACGAGTGGAGGAGTAGGGCCGGGGAGTGGATAAGGGGGGCGCTATGCCGACGGCTTGGCTGTCGACATAGGATGGGTCCCACATGCCAGGGAGAGATCCGACGAGTGGATAAGGTTGGCATATGCTGACGGCTTCGCCGTCGGCATAGATAGCACCCACTTTTTTTGCAAAAAATAGTCCCACCTCGCCCAAAGACAAGCAACATGACATGTTTAAATAGTTCACTAATCCATACGACGTAAGCTCTGGTATTCATTAGACTTCTGTTAAGAAAACGGACAATTACGGTGAAACTTTCAGTGGCCGGCCCGGTGCCCGGGCACTGAAGGTTTCACAGTGATAGTCCGTTTTCCATGATGGATGCCGGTGTTTTTTATAAATTCAATTATTACTATTTTTTAATTTGCCGTGTGTATGAGGACCCGGTGGGAAGCTCTCATGGCCGTTTCCCCCCTCCGTGAGACGGCGGCAGTGACGTCCGTGAGGGGGGTCACACCCCAGAGCCGCGTGCCGGGTGCTTGCGCCTGCCACCACGCTTCCACACGCGTAGGAGGCCCAGGGCAACACCTGGCGTCATTGCTACCCCCAGGTACCCCGTCCCGTCAAACCCTGACACGGACGACCACCGGATCTAGCCCTTTGACTTTCGCCGGGCGGGGTTTGACCGGTGGACCTTTTCACCGGGTTGTCATAGCCCAGCCCATAGCTACACCCCCGAACATGGTCCCGGCCCAACCCACCCCAAGATTCACTCCGAGTCGGCCCGACGTGGCCGTTTCCTTAGATCGGCGGTCGTCTGTGTCAGGTTAGACGGGACGGGGTACCTGGGGGTAGCATGCCGCCAGGGTGTTGCGGTGGGCCCTCCTACGCTTGTGGAAGCATGGTGGCAGGCGCAAGCACCCGGCACGCGGCTCCGGGGTGTGCCCCCCCTCACGGGCGTCACTGCCGCTGTGTCACGGAGGGGGGAAACGACCACGTCGGGCCGGCATGGAGGGAATCTTGGAGTGGGTTGGGCCGGGACCATGTTCGGGGGTGTAGTTATGGGCTGGGCTATGACAACCAGGTGAAAAGGTCCAACGGTCAAACCCCGTCCGACGAAAGTCAAAGGGCTAGATCCGGCGGTCGTCTGTGTCAGGGTTAGACGGACGGGGCACCTGGGGGTAGCAATGACGCCAGGTATTGCGGTGGGCCCTCCTACGCTTGTGGAAGCGTGGTGGCAGGCGCAAGCACCCGGCACGCGGCTCCGTCGTGTGCCCCCCTCATGGGCGTCGCTGCCGCCATGTCACGGAGGGGGGAAACGGCCACGTCGGGCCGACATAGAGGGAATCTTGGGGTGGGTTGGGCCGGGACTATGTTCGGGGGTGTAGCTATGGGATGGGCTATGACAACCAGGTGAAAAGGTCCAACGGTCAAACCCCGTTCGGCGAAAGTCAAAGGGCTAGTACCGGCGGTAGTCTGTGTCAGGGTTAGACGGGATGGGGTACCTGGGGGGTAGCAATGCCGCCAGGTGTTGCGGTGGGCCCTCCTACGCTTGTGGAAGCGTGGTGGCAGGCGCAAGCACCCAACACGCGGCTCCGGGGTGTGCCCCCCCTCACGGGCGTCGCTGCCGCCGTGTCACGGAGGAGGGAAACGGCCACGTCGGGCCGACACGTAGGGAATCTTAGGGTGGGTTGGGGCCGGGACCGTTGTTCGGGGTGTAGCTATTGGTCTGGGCTAGGACAACCAGGTGAAAAGGTCCAACGGTCAAACCCCGTCCGGCGAAAGTCAAAGGGCTAGATCCGGCGGTCGTCTGTGTCAGTGTTAGACGGGACGGGGTACCTGGGGGGGGGGGGGCTAGCAGTGCCGCCAGGTGATCCGATGGGCCCTTCTACACTTGTGGAAGCGTGGTGGCAGGCGCAAGCACCCGACACGCGGCTCCGTCGTGTGCCCCCTCACGGGTGTCGCCGCCGCCGTGTCACGGAGCGGGGAAACGGCCACGCTCGGGCCGACACGGAGGGAATCTTGGTGTGGGTTGGGCCGGGACGTGTTTCGGGGTGGTAGCTATGGGCTGGGCTATGACACCCAGGTGAAAAGGTCCAACGGTCAACCCCGTTCGCGAAGTCAAGGCTAGATCCGGCGGTCGTCTGTGTCTGGGTTAGACGGGACGGGGTCCTGGGGGGTAGCAATGCCGCCAGGTGATTCTGTGGGCCCTCCTACCTTGTGGAAGCGTGGTGGCAGGCGCAAGCACCCGGCATGCGGCTCCGTCGTGTGCCCCCCCTCATGGGCGTCGCTGCCACCCCGTGTCACGGAGGAGGAAACGGCCACGTCGGGCCGACACGGAGGGAATCTTGGGGTGGGTTGGGCCGGGACCGTGTTCGGGGTGTAGCTATGGGCTGGGCTATGACAGACGGTGAAAAGGTCCAACGGTCAAACGCCGTCCGCGAAAGTCAAAGGGCTAGATCCGGTGTCGG